>JADBJO010017186.1:0-32500 GCA_016801955.1 Conus betulinus | reverse complement strand
AAAAAACGTTGTGACTAAATGCCATGACACAACCGGACTTTGCTGACTGCACTGCTCTGAATCACCAGAACATGGGAGTCTGAGTTGCACACAAAACAAAGGTGCAATGTGGTGTCTGGGAGAGAACAAACATTTTGGCGATAAATTCGTTAGGAAAGCTTTCCTTCCTGACCTCTAACCCTGAATGAGAACATTTTATTTGTTTCAAAGAAAAAGTAGATTTTAAATGGAAAGAAGCTGGATCGACTTTTTGTTGAGTAAACTTTGTTTTTCTTGTTTGTGTTTTTAAATCTCTCCTTTATGTATTGATGTGACTACACGAAACCAGTCTTCACTCCGTTATGTATTGATGTGACTACTCGAAACCAGTCTTCTTCTCTATTATGTATTGATGTGACTACACGAAACCAGTCTTCTCTCCGTTATGTATTGATGTGACTACTCGAAACCAGTCTTCTTCTCCTTTATGTATTGATGTGACTACACGAAACAGTCTTAATCCGAGCAGGCTGCTTGGCTGTTAAGGAAAATTAAGGTAAATTTGGATCATTTTGGACCTTTTCTAAAAATAAAAATACACATTTCAAACACCCTAAACTGTCATATGATAGCATTTGTTTACGTTGAAACGCTAAATTAGTCGGAATCGAGGGTTTAAAGGCTAAGGACAATGTGCAAGAGAGGACTGCCAAACCCTCAGAACACATTTCCTCAAAATGGCCGTCAATGTCGAACGGCTATAACTTCCTTTTTTTTTCCACTCAGCTCATGCGTTCTTATTTCAAATTGATTGATAACGTCTGTAGCCTACGTTTATACATGTATGTCTCTTCAAACGCTCACAATTTCCAGAGAAGACTGATTTCCAGATGGAGGGTTACATTTTGACCATACGAGCCCGGCTAGGCGATTACTCGAATTGTGTCAGCTTCCATGCTATTGGTAATAAGCTGGAGAACTCAGTCCACTTGCTGTGATGCTTGCATGTGTGTCCGCATTGACTCAGCGGTAAACGAAAGATTTGCCTGCCTTTGTTGGACGTCGAGTATCGAACCATTTATTTATTTATTTATTCACCTATTTATAAATCGATTCATTTAATTGTCTGTCTATCTATCTATCTATCTGTCCGTCTATCTGTCTATCTATCTATCTATCTGTCCGTCTATCTGTCTATCTATCTATCTATCTATCTATCTACCTATCTACCTATCTATCTATTTTATTGGTATGTTGCCGTGACTCCTGCAGACATCGTTTGGACTACTTCACCGACCAGTTCAACTGGATCGACCTTCTGTCCTCCGGCTTGCTGCTGTCCGTGGTGGCCTTGAGGTGGACACACAGGTCAGCGCAGTGGCCGGTCTTCAGCCTGGGCTTCCTCACCTGGACCCTGCGCATCTTTAAATTCGCTGCCGTCTTCAGGTGAGGGGAGCTGGCTTTAGGATGAGCGCCTGAACGCACCTCGGGTGATAAGGCAGATGGCAGTTGTCATCTCAGTAGGGGGAGTGAGGGAGGGAAAAATTCGGATATAAGCGGGAGGGGGGGGGGGGGGGGGGGAATGGAGGGAAGGGAAGACTGTGCATTCTCAGATACTGTGCTGTGTTGTGTGCATCTTTTTCAAAATGCTGCAGTCTTCAGGAAAGAAATCAGTGTACCTTTAGAGACGCTGTTACTTTGAAGTGAGACATCTGTGGATTCTAAAGTCATGCTGTTGTCTTCTAGGTGAACATTCTGAGCATCCTGAGAGACATTGCTGTCATCAGGTGAGAATCCAGAACACACCTGTAGATTGCTGCTGTCTTCAGATGAAAACTCTATGCTTCTTTGAATACATGGCGGTTTCCGGGTAGAAATTGTGTGCCCCCGTTGAAATGTTGCTATCTTCAGGTGAAAACTTTGTGCTAGTTAAAAAACAAACAAAAACAAACAAACGCTGCCTTAAGGTGAAAACTTATGGCATAGTTAAAATGTGCTATGATCAGGTGAGACCGCTCTGTGCTTTTTTTTTGTTTTAAACGCGACTGTCTCCAGTTTAAATCTCTGAGCACATCTAACAAAGGTGCTGCTTTCAGGTGAAATTTGTATTTATCTGAGAAAGTAACTGTTTTCAAGTGGAATTTGTGCTTATCTAATGAAATAGCTGTTTTCAGGCTAGAAGTCCATGTTCTGTAAATACGCTGCTGAATTCAGGTGAAATCTGTGACGTTTTTACGTGTTTCGTGCATGCGTGCCTGCTTGCGAGCGCGTGCGTGCGTGCGTGTGTGTGTGTGTGTGTGTGTGTGTGTGTGTGTGTGTGTGTGTGTGTGTGTGTGTGTGTGCCTGCCTGCCTGCGTACTAGCGTGCACGCGTGCGTGCATGAGTGCGCGCGCACGTGTGTGTGTGTGTGTGTGTTTGACAACCCTTAACCCCACTCCAAATCCCTACCTCTCTCTTTGTCTCTCTCTCTCTCTCTTTGCACTAACCTCACACCTTGTTGTCCTGTTATCCTTCCTCCCCTTCCTCCACCCCCAACCCCCCGCTCCCGCCCCCTCCCCCACCCCCGTCCTTACTCTCTCCACCCCAACACGACTCGGTCGCAGACAGACGGGAGCGTACTCTCAGATCCTGTGGCGGATTGTGGCCCATGACTTCCCCCAGTTCCTGGTGGTGTTCGCCGTCGTCCTGCTGGCCTTCAGTGGATCCTTTCTGCTGGCGCTCAGAGGGGAGGACTCTCTGGACGTCCACCGGGAAACCAGGTGACTGTCTTCCCTAACTAGGACCCAGAGAAGTGCTGTCTTCAACTGCCGAACAATCCGGATTGCTCCCAGCTGGTTTGTTCGGGAGTTGAAGACGGTACTTCTCTGGGCCCGACCCGCGCCTTCGGGTGTATCTTTTTCTTCTCGGTCTTCGTCAGTACTTACGTCTTTACTACAGTTTCCGTTCAAATGTCCGCACATTATCAATGATCTCGTCAACTTTTCAACTTAACGAAAAAAAAAGATGCCTCTTTCACCTGTGCCTCTTGCGAAGTTCCAGATGCCATTACTTTTATAGAACATATTTTAGAGTGTAAAAGACACAGAAATGTATGAATACGTATCATGGTGAACAAGTGCTAACTCTTTCACCAAAAGCGCAGAGTTATTACTTTTGTCTTCTAAACATACGATGGAACTTCATGGCAGGGACGCAAGCAAACACATTTTGGAGGAATTATTGAACAAATAAACATAAATGAAACAAGCGATTTAATAGCAGTTGCAACAGGCAACCCAGAATATACACATAGGCCCACAGACAGATAGAAACATATGCGCGCGCGCAAGCACGCGCGTGCACACACACACACACACACACACACGCACGCACGCACGCACGCACGCACGCACGCACGCACGCACGCACGCACGCACGCACGCACGCACGCACGCACACGCACATGCACACTCACACACACACACACACACACACACACACACACACACACACACACACACACACAGAGCAGCAGCAGCAACAGCAGCAGCTGATGCAGTAGCAGCATTTATACAAATATATCTGACCCCAGTCGGACTGGCCATGCACACTGGTTTCATAATTTGGATTAAACTATCTCTGATTTCGGTTACACACAATACATACGCAGCACAATCAGTATAGTATGTTCTTCCTAATTTTGACACGGCTTCATGAATTTCCGAGATCTGACAGTTGCGGTGCAGTGTGAAGATATATCATTAGAAACCAGATAGGCTAGCTCCCATTTGCTGTATGCTGACAGTGTGAGGAAAGTGACCAGTTTTGATTTGTCGCTTTCTTTTTAAACAACAAAGCGACTTTTGGGGTGGTAAGGTTTTGTTCGGGTTTGCTTTGTTGAAAAGAACCCGTATTTACTTCTTTCCAAATAACCTTAGATAGGGGAGTTCTTTTGGGTTTTAGACATGTCGTGCGTCAACATCATCCTGACGCACTGAGGTTTCAAAAGTGTATGATAGTGGTGTGTGTTGTTGTTGTTGTTGTTGTTAATGTTGTGTGCCTTCAAATCTAAACAAACGATTACACCCCGAGAAAAGGGGTGGGGGAGGGGGTAATAGAACTAGGAGTTTGGAACGCGTGAGGGTTGCCTTCGCTCTGTTCTCTGATGGTGGTGGTGCTTCTTTCCTCACAAAGTAACCCGCCTTCAACGTGTCCAACATCCACCCCCCGATAGGTGAACTTGCAGACTCTCTCCCTCTCCCCTCTCTCTCTCTCTCTCTGTGTGTGTGTGTGTGTGTGTGTGTGTGTGTGTGTGTGTGTGTGTGTGTGTGTGTGTGTGTGTGTGTGTGTGTGAGAGAGAGAGAGAGAGAGAGACAGAGAAAGAGAGAGAGAGAGAGAGAGAGAGAGAAAGAGGGAGAGAGAGAGAGAGAGAGAAAGAGGGAGAGAGAGAGAGGTGGGTATGAGGACCAAACATACATTGATACTGCCAGGATGATACCATGTTAGGATTGGAAGCAAAAAATGGCTCTTTTTATGTTGGGTGCCAGACCAGCGGAATTCGAACTGGTAGCCATTGACCGCGACACGATGTTCTACTACTGAGCCAACTCATTACAAAGGTACCGCCTTGGCTTCTTACATAAAGTAATGGTGATTCTTCACCTTTACTTACTGTCTTCACTCTGAACTGAAAGTAGCCGCTGCTGCGTCGTTTATTGCACTTTACTTATGAGATGCTTCATGTCAAGCCAGCATGGTATCAAAATGCTCTCTGTCTTTGCTTAGATCCGCTTTGCATCTGACCCAGGGATGATTTTGCTATTGTCACATGATTTTTGTTGGTCCTTGTGGAAAGCATTGCGTCACGGCCGTTTTCAATTATCTGTGGGTCTGTCAATGTTCTTTGTAATGATTATGATAATAACATCAGGTAAAATGGCGCAGGTTTGTGGGATTTTACACCCTGGCTGTCTCCTGTCTTGGGCTGCTGTGTGCGTTGCCGGTTCAGTTAGGAACAGTGGAACCACGCAGTCGAGTTTCGTCCACCTAATGAGTTCGTTTCTGACAATGGTACTCGTATTTCCAGACCAACATTGCAGGTGACAGTATTTCTCGAGAGACCGACCGATACTAGGATCCACCATGAGGAAAGATAAATCAGGGTATAACCCTGTCCTATAGTTTCAAACCTGAACTGCATCATCGTCTTCGTTCTCATAAACAAAATGTTTCAAATTCTGCCGTCCTTTATGACTTATTCCTACAATGACTGTCTTCAGTATAGCAAATTCACGGGCACTGTCGTCGGATGTTGTACGTGGTACCGGTATCTCTCCAAAGAGGTGGTAATCAGGGTGGCTTGGAGAGAGTGGGGGTGTCACCCACTCTGGCTAAACCATCGAGTGATTTTCATTGTCAGTTGGCGAATAAATTGGGAGTGTCCGGTGTGTTTTAGATCAAACCCTGAACGCTGAACTGACTCAGCAGCAGTGCAGTGTCTTCTCTGACGGGTTACCTCATGGCGACCTAATATTGGTAGCTGCCTGTGGACTGCGGCAGGACAATGAGTGCGGCTGTACAGGGAGGAGCTTAAATGAACGGCGTAGAGAGTAACGTAGATGACGGGTCAATGGGAGATGAGGCAGCACAAAAAGGGGGGAAAATAGCGAGTGCTGACCACAAAAATTGTCATCACCTTTTTTTTTTTTTTTCATTTATACATCAATACGTGCATGCCATGACGATTTCTTGATGTCTCTTGCTTTGTTGTCAGCACATTCTGGTACATCTTGTTTACCGGGGTGCGGATCCTGATAGAGGGGGAAACCAGTTGTGGACTATATACCGGTCCAGATGGCTACAAGTAAGTATGGACACTGTTAAAATCGCTGGGGACTCTTTATCGGAACATTGGTTTTGTAAATTGGTGCATACCTGTCATGATGATCTAACTTTTTAGACGTTAGTTTAACGCTGACTGCAGTGACCAGTTTGAAACTAATAGAGAGAGACACAGAACTTGTAAAATGCACCCTGTACTAATATAAGTTTTGAACTAGTGAGCAGATGCTCTTCGTAATAAGTCGTCAGGTTGTACTCAAAGACATACACGCCGCAGGGTCACCAAGGAATCAGTTAGCTCTCACACTGGATGACGAGTTAAGTACTTGTGCTCTTGGATAACGGCTGAAATATTTTGTGTTCAGTTCTAATGATAGCTAGGAAACCAGTATCAATATCCCCTGTGGAACTAAGAACTAAGGAACAAAGAAGTAAAATACTTATTTACGAAGTGGTTATCATAATGAACTGATCAGTGTCAGCGCTCAGCGATGATAATTAGGATATATATATATATATATATATATATATATATATATATATATATATATATTCAATTATAAAACAAAACTTGCTCTTATGTCTTAGATTGAAGAAATAGGGGGAGATAAGCATTCATATCTGCAGTAGCAGTTGATTCTGCCTAACTGACAGCATGTGCTTGAGAGGGGAGTGGGAATAATAAATGCTTCTCAAATGAGTCTTCAGCAAGCTTATAGTCTCCAAGGAGGAGACACTTCCAATATGGAGGAAACTCACTAACATATATCTCCTGGTCAGATACCGGTATTTCGAAACCCGATTGTTCCTCCTCAGTGACCGCGGAAATACCGGTACCTGACCAGGAGAATTAAAGCGATTCCATTGACGATGGGCCAAGTGTGCGGACATCCTCATAGGCAGGCTTTTTAAGCCGCCAATATACAGATCTGACAACCATGAAGCACAAAGAAACTTCTTTTATAAAGACTAATAAGTGGACATAAGTTTCATTTTACTGTATACCGCATTGAGCAAAAGAAGACTGCCGAAGATATACACGTCTGCACGTGAAAAATAGCGACTCATATGTAGCAGCATTCAGCAATGTGCTCACTGTCCTTCTCAGCACCGCCGACCTCTGGGAGAATTTGATTGGTTCAGTGTGTGCTGTTGAAATCAAACTTCCGATCACTAAACCTGAGGGGTGTCAACACACATGTGGGCATCGTGTCCGGCCACAGTTCAGAGTGTATTTCTCATGGATTACAGATTATTTTTATTATCTGGTCACAGTTCAGGGTGATTTTCTCATTCAATGTAGGTTATTTTGTGTTATTTATCATAGTTCAGGGTGGAAGGGGGGGGGGGGGGGGGGGGGGGGGGGGGGGGGGGGATCTCATGAAATACAGATATTTTCGTTATCTGTCTCAGTTCAGGGTGGATTTCACCTGAAAACATTTTATATCTGTTATCGGTCACAGTTCAGAATGTATTTCTCATGGAATACAGATTACTTTTGTTATCTGGTCACAGTTCTGGGTGTATTTCTCATGGAATACAGATTATGTTTTCTGGTCACAGTCAGGGTGTATTTCTCACGGAATATAGATTATTTTTATCTGGTCACAGTTTAGAGTATATTTCTTATGGATTACAGATTGTTTTTGTTATCTGGTCACAGTACAGTGTATATCTTATGGATTACGAATTTTATTTGTTTTCCGGCCTCTGTTCAGGTTGGATTTCTCCTGAAATACAGATTATTTTATCTGTCACAGTTCAGGGTTGGTTTTTCATGGATTAGAGATTGTTTTTGTCATCTGTCACAGTTCAGGGTGAATTTCGCATAAAATACGGATTAAAAATACGGATTATTTTTATGTCACAGTTCAGGGTGGATTTTCTCATGGAATACAGATTTTGTTATGTGATCACAATTCAGCTTGATTTGTCATAGAAAAAAAAAATAGCTTTTTTTTCACCTGGAAGAGGATAGATTTTGCAATGTGAGGAAGGAAAGCAGGAAACCTGCACAATACTTGCTGGCTTGTGTGTGTGATGGCAAAATTCTTAGGTTTGCGCAGAAGCGCTCTAGAGCTAGATCCAGTCCTTGTCGCCTGTTACGTTCGTCAAAAACAATTTGACTGGAGCTCAAGACCTGAAAGAAACGCTCACAAACTGATATATTACAACACAAGCATGATTCCTCCCTCCGTTCTGTCCTGACGATTCCTGCAGACTTCTGAGCTGTATCCTGATGGTGGTGTTCCTGTTCACGTGCATTGTGGTGCTGCTCAACATCCTCATCGCCCAGCTCAGCGACACCTACCAGAACGTGCAGCGGGATGCTCAGCGAGGCCTGGAGCTCAACAGGGCCTGGATCGTGGCCAGGGTGGAGCTCAACAGTCTCTTCATAGGACAGGTTCGGGGGTGGGAAGATGGGGGTGGTGTTCGTGGTAGTGGTGTGTGTGCGCGCGTTTGTATGTGTATGTGTGCGCACGTACATGCGTGCGTGCGTGTCTGCGTGTGCAGATAGCATGGGTCAGTGTGTGTATACATGTATGTGTGTGTCTAAAAAAGAGAGACGAGAGAGGGAGGAGGAGGAGGAAGGGAAAGACTGACGTGTGCATAGCACGGGCGAGATGAAAGATTGAAGAGGATAATTAGGACTCTTCTGTGTGCGCGCGCGTGTGTGTGTGTGTGTGTGTGTGTGTGTGTGTGTGTGTGTGTGTGTGTGTGTGTGTGTGTGTGTGAGAGAGAGAGAGAGAGAGAGAGGGAGAGAGAGAGAGAGACAACGACAACGAAATTTTTTTATTCAGAAAGGCCACAGCCCCATTTGAAGGGGGTGAGTAATAAAGAAAAGAACATAATTAAACAAGGTATTTTATCACAAAAATTTAAACATTCTCAACATATGCAAATTACGTATGTCAAATCACTCCTTCTTTTAAATGCTTTGTACAGATATAAAGCAAGGTTTCTTGCAACATGTAATTTTTTGACGACAAAAGACGGACTAACTGAACAGTGCTGGGCGTCTATGATATTTTAACGGAATAAGTTTTTGTCATAGATCTGCCAGTGTGTGTGTGTGTGTGTGTGTGTGTGTGTGTGTGTGTGTGTGTGTGAGACAGAGACAGAGAAAGAGAGAGAGAGAGAAGAGAGAGAGTAGAGAATACAAATGAAGATTATATTGAACAAAACAGCGGGACGGGGATAAGTGCAGACTAACGATTCCTCCGTTGTTAATGACTTGGCAAAAATTGAAAAAAGTAGAAAAAAAAAAAAGTTACTCGAAAACGTGTGTGTGTGTATGTGTGTGTGTGTGTGTGTGTGTGTGTGTGTGTGTGTGTGCTTGTAATCTGAGGCTTTTCTATCAGACGGGACCACGGTTTCTCAACTCATCAGTGTTCTAACATGTCAGTCTTCTCTCTGCAGGGTTACCGCCAGTCCCGCTACCTGGAGGAGGAGGAGATGAGGAACCCGGTGGAGGTTCTGGAGAAGTGGGAAAACCCCGCCCCTCAACGAGATGAACAAGTACGTGAGAGACATCTGGGATAGCCTGGAGTCCCACAAGTTGAACCTGCAGACCATCAAGAACAGGATCTCCCGACAGGAGTACACCCTGGGCAAGATACAGTGAGTGTGTGTGTGTGTGTGTGTGTGGGGGGGGGGGGGGAGTCAGGGGGGAGAGTTGGAGGGGGTGGAGGGAAAAGGGCTAGGCTGGGACGACGGGGGTGGGGGGGTGGGGGGGGTGGGGGGGTGGAGTGAGGAAAGGGGATAGTCTTTCTGGTTCAGTTTTGTCAACTTGAAATCATTGAATTTTTCGGACTGCTGAAATAATTTTGAAACCGAGAACTATGTGTATGTGTGTGTGCGTGCGACAGTAATTCATGTGTGTGTTGTGTGTATGTGTGTGTGTGTGTGTGCGACAGTAATCAGATGGACAAGATGGTGGACATGATGACGCAGTGGACGAAAAGCACTCTGAGCTGAGCTGGCAGGGAAGAAACCGGAATTAACAACACTAGCTGAGGATGTTCATCCGGATACCATGCCCGACACTGCAAGACCAACGTTTGCTTGACACTGTGCGCGCACGCGTGTGTGTATGCGTGCATGTGTGTGTGCGTGTGTGTGTGTGTGTGTGTGTGTAGAAATCAAAAGAGTACGAAAGATATGTGTGTGTGTGTGTGTGTGTGTGTGTGCGCGCGCGCTTACGCGCGCAAATTCAGAGAAGTAGGAGAGAGAGAGAGAGAGCGAGAGAGAGAGAGAGAGAGAGAGAGAGAGAGAGAGAGAGAGAGAGAGAGAGAGTTTCAGGAATACATAGAGACGCAATGTGTAGGAATAAATGTGTGCGCAAGGGGAGAATTCAAAGGGGGAGTGTGTGTAGGGGGGAGGAGATGTGTGTGCGCGCGCGCGCGCGCGCGCGCGCGCGTGTGTGTGTGTGTGTGTGTGTGTGTGTGTGTGTGTGTGTGTGTGTGTGTGTTGTGTGTGTGTGTGTGTGTGTGTGTGTGTGTATGCGCTCGCGAATTTAAGCATGTGTTTTAGTCTTGGTGTTTGTCCACAAGAGTGTTACTGAACATGCAAAGATTCAGAGATTAATGCATGCGTCTGTAATACTCTGCTGACATTTTACATTATGTTAAGTACAGTATCAGAGCAGAGAAGGGACATTGAAGGATTCTTTCCAAAATACCCTTTTCTCTCAAGTGAATAATGTTTTGAGCAAATGTGAAAAGATGGCTTGTTCTGTGTGCCGGTTCCACGGTGAACTATGAATTTCAGAGCAAATGTGAAAGATGATTTTGATCTTTGTGCCTTTTTGACCTCTGAACTATTTTATTTCCTGTGATCGCTTTTTTTTTTTTTTTTTTTAAAGGAATAAACTCTACTCCTTCTGTGGTAGTTTTAAAGGGAGAAACTTGCATGTAAGAAAATGCACTTGTGTGCTTTAGTGGTGGTAGCATAAACATGAACGCAAACAAGTTAATTATGCAGATATAAAACGTGAGGTTTGGGTCGGTGATATGCGTGTGTACAGGTGATTTAACTGAACATGATCGCACACGCACACAGTTACCAACCACATACCCGTTAAATCTTAAATTTATTCACAGTAAAACTTTGTTTATACAGCATGAGGGGAAAATTTTAGAATGAATATTTATTTCTCACGGTTCATAAATTCAACGTTGTCTACCATATTTGGGTCGGTGGTTCCAGCCAGAAGAAAAAAATCAATTTCAGTAATTGAAATACATATCACAGATTCGCCTGTTTGAAGTCATGCAGAAAGTACACATTGGGAACGGACACCTTCTGGATGGCATGGACATGAGCAAACTATCTAGAATGCATGCGCTCTACTTTGCATATTAATGTTTACAAATTCGCCACTGATTGCCGCGACAATTGGAAGCTGCTGTGATGTATGTGTCCATAGCCTTGGGAAACAAATATAACAGTGAAAGAGAAGCTTAGTCAGCTTGGTGAAAACGCACACGCACACAAAAAAACGTATGTATCATCCATTTCCATATCTTCTAATACATACCATTCTGAACTGGAGTTTGAGTGGGCGACACTGGACAGTGTTAGCTGCACAATAACATGACATGCCTTCTACCATCTGTAAACTCCACACCACACATCTGTTTATTGCCAAGCATCTGTATTTCTTGTGTGAGGCAAGTAAAACATTTGCCTTGCTGCTAGCGTTCTGGTGTTCTATTCTTGAACGGACTCTATGAAGTACACGGTTGATTTTGCTATTAATTTGAGAGACTGCTGCTTGCCAAACTGTCGTGGATGGACGGATTGAGGTAAACATTGAAAACTCATACCAATTATGGTCAAAATCTTGATAGTAGTTAGTATGTCGTCAAAATTATCACAAAAATTGAAGATTTCATTTTCTTTTGTTTGAGGACTAAACTTTCATATTTTCATGTCAGCTGAACTTAAGCATTACGTATGAAGTCAAACATACTCATGTCGACATGTACAAAGCAGTCAACCCATACTGGTTGGTTTTGTGTGAATGACAGCAATTGATTCAGTTTGCAGAAAATGTGCTGCAGCAGAACAGAACTTTCTCTCTAAGCGTATTCCAAATATTTTACCTACGATGATAATTCTTTTCGGAGAAAAAATGTCACCAGAAACACAATATAAAAAGCGAGACTCGGTTGTAAATAGATACAATAAATGTCTTCGAAACCTTTCCAAAATGGACGAATATGCCAGGAAAAAAAAAACTTCCGACACGGGAACATTCAAAGGGAGACAATTTTGGGCGACATGGGGAAGGTCTTGCGCAAGCCCAGACACTTCTCGCGGTCGATGAAGAGCGTGTTGTTCTTGACCGCCAGGTCGATCTCTAGGGCGGACTTGGTCCTCAGCAGCTGCTGCAGGGCGTTCTCCGAGTCCCTCAGTTTGGCCTGCAGCGCCTCCACTGTGTCCGTAATCTCCCCCACCTCCTCTACCAGTCTGTGGAGGAAAAAACATCATCATGCCTTGAAGCCCATTATCAGATCGGATAACTTGCCATGAGAGAGAGAGAGAGAGAGAGAGAGAGAGAGAGAGAGAGAGAGAGAGAGAGAGAGAGCACTTTCGGATAGAAAGCAGGCAATAGAATTTGCGACCTTTCTAATATCACCTGTGCACTGGACTAATTCATTCATTCAAATTCTTAATGTGAACATCACCTTAGGTGCCATATGTACGATCAAGAACATCATCTTATGTACATGTGACTCGTCAAGTGACTTACATTTTCATTAAGAAATGCCTCTTTTACGTCAAAGATGACTGTGGATGTTCACCAGAAAGTGGTTTAAACAGCCTTTATAGTTGACGCAAAATAATTCTAGAAGTCTTGGAAGAACAAAGTAAAGTCTGTTTTATACAGAATACTCGGATACGGATTCCATATTGCTGACTTTGTGTTTCACGCGATAGTCAGATGGGGATTCCCTATAACTGATTTGTGCTTCACAGGACAGTAAGATAGGGATTCCCTACAGCTGGCGAGTGTTAAAATGGTTGAAGGGGTAACAAGCCATGGATTCCCTATGGCTGACCTTTGATTCACCGGGTTTTAAGCACGGGATTGTCATTAGCTGACCAGTGTTTCACTAGGCATCCAGCCAGGGATTCCTTTGAGTTACCTGTGCTTCATGGTATAGTAATGTAAAGCTTTCTTGTAGAAGACCTGTACTACGTGTGGTAATGAGCTAAGGATTTCCCATTGTGACCACCAGTTGTTTCACCGGGTAATAAAAGCTGGTATATTTTACAGCTGACCTGTGCTGCAGAGATGATAAGGTAAGCTTTCCCCATACACTGACCTGTACTACACATCTTTTAAGCTACCGGGCTATCCTGTGCAGCTGACTTGTACTGCAGATGTAACAAACTAAAGGTTCCATAAAACTGGCATATGTTCCACAGGGTAATACGCTAGGGACTGATTATAGTTGACCTGAACTGCATGAGGCAATATGCTAGAGACTGCTTTTAATTGACCAATGCTGCACCGGGTAATTAACTATGATTTATCTATAGCTAGTTTGTTCTGCACACGGCAGTATGCCTGGGATTGTCAATACCGGAAATATGCCGCAGAGAGAATAGGCTGACCTGTGTTTCTCTGGGTAATAAGTCAGGGGTTCCAAACAGCTTAGCTGTACTTTTTGGGTGATAAGCTCGGCGTTCCATGTGACGTTGATAATAAGCTGAGGATTCTGAATAGCTGACCTCTACTGAACGGGTATTGAGCTACAGATTTCTTTTATGTGACCCGTGGTCAATCAGGAATGACCTGTAGTCTACCTACTGTGCATGGGGTAAGAGGTTAAAGGATTCCCTGTAGGTGACGTGTCCTTCAGGGGTGATCTAAGGATGCTCTACACCTGACATGTGCTGCACCAGATCACGAGTTAGAAATCGTTTACAGCTGACCTGTGCTGCACGGCGTCCCGGCACAGTTCCACGTTGGGTCGACGTGTGCGGATCTCCAGGCGTGTTTGAGCCACCATCATGGGAGCCTGTTTGTCCTGGATGCACTTCTTCAGCAGCTCGATGTTCTTCTCCATGTCAAAGATCTCCTGCAGCACCTGTCAGCAAAAAGTCTCTCGTTACAAGCACACGCACAACAGAGATACTGAGCAACGACATCGCTGTGATTGTCATCCCCGTATGACCCGCAGTACTCTAGGTAGTTCCAGGTTGTAGAGATCAGCACGTTTTCTTTTCCTGCTTGCTATTCATTTGCTGACGACACCTCACTGCCTTCCTTCTTCATATGTGCTTTGTTTCTCTTCGAACTCTGGTATCGTCAACATTGTTATCTTTTCTTTTTTTATTCAACAATTTTTATTCAACAACATTGCGTGGTGATATTTGTCTCCTTCTTCGCTCTTACAGCAGTTCTTGGAGGATTCTTCTAACAAGGCTGTGTGATCTTGTTACGAGGCTGTACCCAGTGGTTTTCTTTCCATATTTGATCCTAGCGTTATCTTTATTTGGTTTGATTTGCTGCTCGATGGTTTGACGTACTTGTTCACCGGTGAAAGAAAGAGTGAGAACGGTAGGGAACAAACAAACAAACAAAAACACCCTGAAAGCATCGCAGAATGGACGGAAAAAAAATGTGCAGGGTACTCTGGCACACATGTGATACTATCATTGTAAACTTGTATCACTTCTACCACCTGTCAAGAGTCTTTTTTTTTCACCTCAGTCATCCGTGGTGTGATTTACTCTGTTATCAATCACCACATGAAGACCACCGCTGCTGTCACCACCATCATCCATCATCACCATTATAACTAGGTCTCTCTCTAGCTAAAATTCAGATTTTCTTCTACTGTATCCATCACTATGACGATGAACGCCTTCAAAGCACCACTCCTTTACATTGGAAAGGCGGCGAGTCTGCAGTTTGCTCGTGGCACTGTCAGCAACAGAAGACGCAACACAAATGCGTCTCTTCTATCTTAAAATTTACTGTACTCCACTCATCATTATGAAGTACACCTGAACCATTATCAACACCACCACCTTCCGCACCCTCCCTACCTTGGCCAGGTGGGTCTGGATCTTGTTCCTGGCATCAGTGGTCTCCTTGATTCTTTGGTTGAGTGCCACGTTGACAGCGTTCCACTGGCTCCACATCTCGTCGGAGCAGGCCTTCAACACCGTCTCCAGCTCGTTGCGCATATTCTTGGAGGCCGCCCGTTTCGCTCTGCGACCGTTCAACGTTGTCATTGCTGAACTTGGCCCACGTCTCCGGCACCGACACTCTGGCATGAGGGATGGATTATCGCCATCATCATAAACAGCAGCAGCATGAACTTCTTCTTACCATTATTTGTAAAATCTGCGACTTCGGACTCTGGCCTCTCCTTCTGAAACACTGACGTGGAGGCAAAATCATTTGTTCATATTATTTATGATGCAATTACCATTGTTTGATTACTCTGACAATGCTTCATTTGGCTTTGGTTTGTATACTTTATCCTGTTTCAATTGCTTTCAGTTTGCTGTACTATACTCTGTTGTGATTTTGTTTGTTGTGGAATGTTTAGTCTTTCATATGACTCATTAACCTCCTCTTCTTTCTGGTCCTCCCCCTCTTCACCCCTTCCTCGAATCACCCTACACTAATGTCATGTGTTGCCCTGATGGGTGCTGCATATAGCATATGCTCGCCAACGCGTTCCTGCGCTAACTGTTGTTGCTGCCCTGCACTGGCGTGCACTACTCGTCTTGGTGACTGCCACAGCCTCTCCCTGTCCCCAGGCCGATAGCACGGGGTCTTTGAATACACTGTCTACGAAGAATCCTAGAACGCTGGCTGTATGAGCTCCAAGGCGAAACATGTCCAATCTAGATGATGTAAACCTGAGAATGAAATGACAAGTCAGGCAGAGAACAATGGAAGAAGGACCTCACCAGCTGCATACGTGACCGACCTATGCAGCCATGAAAATGAGTTGGCCGACAGGCTGGTAAAGGGAGACAGCCGGAGCAGAACAACAATGAAACCTAACGTGACGGGGAGAAGAGTATCAGCTACAGCAGGACAGCATAGAACCTTCATATGGTGCGGAGAAGAATATCAGCTGGGGCAGGTCAACGGAAAAGCTTCATATGGTGCGGAGATGAATATCAGCTAGGGCAGGACAACAGAAAAGCTTCGTATGGTGCGGAGAAGAACGTCAGCCTGGGCAGGACAACAGAAAAGCTTCGTATGGTGCGGAGAAGAACAACATCAGCCTGGGCAGGACAACAGAAAAGCTTCATATGGTGGGGGAAATATCATCAAGACTCTCTTACAAACGGCCCCAGCAACACCCAGACTTCAACCATTGTCACACTGATTACCAATTGAACATAGCTGACCAAAGTTATGATGATCAGACTCAGCACTGGTCACGAGAAACTGTATATTAAGGCACCTAAATCAAGTTTGGTCAAATGGTCCATGTGACACACAGTCATTATGACAACCCAACACCATCTAAAAGCTATCAGAATGTCCTCGAACAGTCACCTGTTGAAAAATTATGGCAACCTGAACAATCTACTGAATACAGCTACACTCGTTAGGTCGGTTTTGTGGTCATTTAGCGATCGACAAAGCAATGAATCAATTACTTATTCCTTTCATTAAGACTGCTGTTGTCAACGATTTCTGTATGTCCAGAGATCGACAGGGTAGTGAACCGACCAGTGATTTTCTTTTTGATTGATACTGTAGTTGTCTAAGATTTCTGTTTGTCGAATGATCTGTCCCTCTCCCTATCTCATCTCACACTCTCAAACTATGCCAAGCATAATAACCAGACGAACGACGGTCTGCCACACGAGTTTTGGACCGCATAATCACGGGTCACAATCAGGCGTCGACAAATCACTGGCAATGACAGGTCTCTTTTTATCTTTTGCCAGCGAAAATGTAATAATCTACTCAAAGGCACAAGCATCCTGTTCAGCCATGGAACTGGTAGATTCATGCGGCAGATAACGAGACAGGCACCGAGTGACGGAGCAAACAAGAGAGAGAGAGAGAGAGAGAGAGAGAGAGAGAGAGAGAGAGAGAGAGAGAGAGAGGATCCATGCGAGGCCTTAGCCTATCATAAAGGAGTTCATGAGCGTATAACTGGGTGATGAAATACAACAGACACAGAGTAGGAAAATACGACAGACATGCAAACTATACAATTGTGTAAATTACAAGAAGTTGTAGCTTCTCTAACTTTAAACCTTTTATAACATTAAAAAGAAAAACGACTGCGTAGCTCTTATGGCATAAGACAGACAGACAGACGTTGATGACCGTTCACAGGGAAGGGGGTGTGTGGTGGGGGGGTGGAGAGGAACCCAAGTACGAAGCAAAGGAAGGAGGTGTGGTGGGGGTGGAGAGGAACCTAAATACGGAGCAAAGAAGATCACAGAAGAATGCCGATCATGGTTTAGAGGCTGTATAAGTCGCTGCAAGAATGAGGCCACAGTCGTCTGGCCTGTATTAATATTACTATAACCGTCAACTTCAAAGAAATACACCGAACACTTGGACTGAGAACGAAACGTCCACCACCAGGTGCATTCCCTTTGGGATTGTTCCCTCTCTCTGACTCCACTCCGTTCGCTTAACATTTCGTTTCTTGGCATACAGTGTTAGGAAAATCAAAGGATTCCAACCAATGTCCTTCACCATTAATGGAAAGGGAAACGAGGCCAAACCGTCACGATCTGTCATATTGTCACAGAAGAGGCACGAACACACAAAAAGATTGCTCACACACGTACATGCATGCACACACGCACACGTACGAGCGCGCATTAGCACGCTGTCCACATACATAACTGATAGGGCACTCAAGAGAACATCTACCGCTGGAATCCCAGTTGTGTACGCTGTTCGGCAAGATTTATGGTCAACGCCAAAAAGGGACTTTAAAACTGCATTGTGGCCATCGCACATGAAATACTAGTGCTATAGGGCTAGCATACAATCGTGCTGTAAATACACAAAACCCTTTTTCAAGAAAAAAATATATTGCTGTACTTTTGAATGAGAAAGTAGAATCGCAGAAGCGGTGTGCTATGCCAAAACTGGACCATTTTTCATCTATAATTTGGATGCATGTTTTCAACATGTTATTTTCTATCGGTGGATAAAATGTAATGTTATCATTTTTTTCAGAGTGGTATAACCGATATGAATATGAGCTTGGATGAACTCCCACTGAAGTAGGACACTGCTAAAAACTGATATAATATCAACATCACTTTTGTCAAATAATTCATTCGTAAACTTTTTAACTGGCTGCAAAGAGGGTTTGTATTTAACTCTTTTCGGTTTGTCATTGCATGAATCAAAGAATAATTTCGTGTGTGTGTGTGTGTGTGTGTGTGTGTGAGTGTGTGCGCGTGCGTGCGTGCGTGCGTGCGTGCGTGTGTGTGTGTGTGTGTGTGTGTGTGTGTGTGTGTGTGTGTGTGTGTGTGTGTGTGTGTGTGTGTGTGTGAAATTTGAGTATATACAGATAAAATTTGAGTGAACTAAAGCACAAAAAAATTATCTCATTTGGAACAAAAGAATGCGTAATCAGACGAACCTCAGAGATGGGATGAAGTTTAGAAAAAAAAAAGAAAAAAAAAAAAGCGGCAGGAGCAGAACAGTTAAGGCAGAAAGAGACCAGAGAGACTGTTTGCACAAGAACCGACAGATAGTGTTTCACAGGCCTCACGTGTTGTCCACGCGGTGTATGCCGTTGTGGAAGGCGATGCCGCGCGAAGAGTTCCGCAGGCCGTGACAGTTGCCGTCTAGGTTGTTAGCCGTGAACTTGTCCCCGCTGTCCTTCTCCAGCTCATGCTGGGCCGCACGATCCAGGCTGTGAGACAACCACATCAACATATACACAACCACGTCAAATACGGCGAAAACGGACACGGCTTCAACTGTCTTTCATGTCCTGTGTTTATGGTGATCTCAGTTTCTTTTATTCTTTCCACATCCATGCCTGTGACAAATGAAGTCGTGATCTTATTCAGTCTAGGTCTTCCACACAATGATATCTGTTAGTTGATCATTTCTGGCGTATAAGCCGGCCCCACAGAGCATTACCGACATAAGTAATCCAGCATTAGTGCAATCCCTCCCCAGTCCACTGCGAGTGTGGCATAGCAGTGGACGCCAGGGGAGAGGTGGCAGCTCTCCTTTGAGGGACACTGATGTGAGAGATCTGTGTCGGGCGGCGCAGACAACCTTCCAGCCATGTGGGTGACGGCGGGTCTAGCCTGTGTCGCCGGGGGACGGCTCCTGGAGATGTGGGGCGATCTGCGAAGGAGCGCTGCCTGACTGTGACTACCGTGGCCCAGGATACCGTGCTGTTTTGAGGGGTGGCAGACATGGGGGCACTCCTTAGGGTGTTGGGCTGAAAAATTGCCCTCTCGACCGCAGTCAGCGAGTGCCCGCCAAGTTTTAGGGGCTCGTGCAGCGCTCCAGCGACTTTCGTCCTGCTTCCTCCTTGAGGCGGCCTCACGCGGCACAGGACCATCGCCACCCGAGCATGAAGAAGGCCGCCCGTGTGGTCCTGAAGACAGCCTGATGATGTTTGGGGGGACAGCAGGCAACACACACACGACGTCTATCGTCGGTCGACCAACAACTTAAAAGTGAACCACGTTCAAGACCAATTTCACCAAACTTGAACCAGCAGTCAAGAGGATAACGACCAGAACTGAGCCAACACGAGCTCTGGGAGACGAATACGACGACCCCCACTGAAACCTACCTACCACTGCCAGATGACAGCAGTTGCCACAAATATGTAGACATATGTCTGCAGGAACCTTGTCCTTAAGGGCCACAGGCCGATAGGACGTTAATCTCACCGTCAATCGCAATCGCAATACCTCCTCTGGGGGGTGGCCTCATGACGACATGAATTGGCAGCTCCGTGGTGTGCTGGTGCAAGCACTGCCACCCTACGAGCAAGGATGCGGCTGTATAGCGTTGGAGTAAAGCCACGATCAGTAAGAAGGCAGGACAGCTGGGACACCGAAACGAAACGTGAACGTATGCAAGCGCGCGGACACATGCACACACCCAGTGCCATGATATAAACAACTCTCGAGACAGACAAGACATCGCTATAAATGATCTATAATGAGCATCTCCCAAAGCTACCAACACAGCTTCTCAAAACTGGCGCCAGTGTGAACTGACTGGTCTATTCACACTATCACTTTTGAAGAGAACAATGATATCATACTGCCACTGCAGAAGACGTGTTAGAAGGCTGCGACACTTTAAATAATCCATGATTCTTCACTTCACTTTGAGACCCATCATGCATAATATACATAAATATGCACAAATAAGTAAGAAATATGGGATATTTATAAATTGTGAATGGATGACCAAAAATACGGAGCTGACCACCGACTATCGGGGTGCAGTAGTTAGCGTCAGGGACTGCTGGCTGGGAGATCGTTGAATCGGTTCCTATCAGCCATTTCTTTGTTTGTTGGTGTTTGTGTGTGTGTGTGTGTGTGTGTGTGTGTGTGTGTGTGTGTTTTATCGGTTCCGACCGGCTTCTTCCAAGAGCTGGGCTAGCTATGGGCTCAAATAGGAAACTGAACCACACAGATGATTTGCGTCCGCGCACTAGCGTCTCTGGGTATGCTGCTCAAAATTTTTGTAATCAACATTGCAGGTGTGTATCTCTCGTACCTGGTGACGCATACACCACAGAAGTGACTCGACAGCGTATCTCATCTTATGCGTTGCCTTATGACGACTTGGCTGTGACTATTCCTTATGGACTGTCGGTGCCTGGGCTGCGACGAGACAAACTAAGGTGTTATAAGGTGTTATTGCTGAACTGGGAGCCGGAATGAAAAATGTGGGAGTAATGTCTGTGAAGTGGCACAGAAGATGAGACAAAATTTCGGGGGGAAAATCATCTATCACTGCGTTGTGGGCCGGGGATTCGAACTGCAGTGGAATCCTGAACGTTATCGATGCTCTTTACAGCCCCGGTAGGCCCAAGCTTAAAGATTCATAGATTACGGGACCGGCGACCTACACTTTCGCTGCTTGTATTACCGCCCCTGTCTTATATTCTTTCGCCCCTCTGTATTTTTGCCGCGCCAGGAACATGTCTTTGATTCGCTTCGCTCCGCATATCTTGAGGTGTTTGGGCTAAGAATCTTGTAATATTGAGAAAGGGGGGAGGGGAGGAAGGAGGAGGGGGGGGGGGGGGGGGTGTCTTCCTATTAGAGCACGTACACTGACAAAGCATGCATGCTGAGATTCATTTTCTCTATCAAAACTCCGGTGCGCTGTGTAAAACGTTTGTGTCCACAACCAAGGTACGGCAGTCCTAATTTTATACGACCACGTTGAAAGCCACAATGCAAGATAAACAAAAATGGGTCGTGGTGGAATAGGAATACGAGGACTGTCAGTTTAGATGCGTCTAGGAATGAGGAAGAGATGAGGTTGAGAAAAAAAATAGCCTTAATCTGACATCCAATGCTGTCACTAATCACCTGTCAATCAGTGTCAAGTAATGATCAGTCTTGAACGCAGAGAGAGAGAGAGAGAGAGAGAGAGAGAGAGAGAGAGAGAGAGAGACAAGACAAGACAAAAATTATTTATTTACGAGGATACTGATAAGCACTGGTGTGCTTTTTTTTTACATCCAGTCCTCGCCCTGAGTAGGGTCAACAATGAAAAATAAGACAAGGCAATAAACGTAGAAGCATGCAAAAGTGGCTAAAAAATAAAATGAGAGAAAGAGAAAGAACACCAGTGAAAAGCCTTTTTTTCCCCCTATCCTGTGAAATGTACCCCACTTGGCGGAGAAAGCACTGGTGGCGGAAGTACGGGCGGCAAAAGTAGAGGGCACCGCAGGATCATTATACAGGATCGAGATAACGCACCGAACTCTCAATCACTTCATAGCTGCGTCTTTGACAATGACGCCAAATCTTTTTGACCAACACTATATGTAAAGGATGCTCCGCGTCTTTTGACAAAGATGCCAAATCTTTTTGACCAACACTGTATGTGTGAATAATGGACTGTGCTTCTTTTTGCTCACGATTCACATATCGCATTCAATTTACAAAAAGAAGTATACGGTGGCACGGTTGACTTACCCGAGTTGCACGTTTGCTTTCTCAATAGTGTTGCGCATGCGTTCCTGGCACCTCTTGATGATGTCAACTTCCTGCAAGACAGCCAATACAAAATCCCGTTTTTTAATTCAGCACACCGCACACGCGGGAGGTGCAGAGAGAGAGAGAGAGAGAGCACACGCGCATGCGCACAAACATACACACATACAGACGCTCGCGCTTGTCGGAAGCTTGACAAGGCGGGGAGCTAAATATACAGAATAAATACATAAAAGAGAGATCAAATTAATGCTTTTTAATACCCAGTTCAAAACGAAGCAGAGAGTTTTCACCACATAATTTTCAATGTCTTCTTCAGTCGCTGCAAAGAGATCTGGAGAGATGTTGTTGCTTGTACTGCGCATGGTGATAAATAAATGACAAAGCACGACTAAAAGGCACTCAATACGGTGAATGGATCCGCCCTTTGAAAGCAAGGAGACGGAGGAAGCCGAAAGGGGTGGCTGGGAGGGGGGGAGGGGGAAGGCATGCGTTGTTACGCTGTTTTACGTAAAGCATTTTCTTTCAGCAAACGTTTTCACAACGGAACCAGACTCATTGTACCATGTACTACGTAGAATATAATATAGGGCCTATACGTTGTGACAAGTAGGCCTATAATCAATGTACGGAATATGCATACATTTTTTTTATAGTCTAATATCCCTGTAAGTGGGCAGCCGTGCTCTTCCCAATTCCCGTTTCTTTTCTTTTCATTTTTCATTTTTCCTTCAACGGATTAAAGTAATGCATCACATCCGCCTCGCAAATGAACCAGTGACGTCACGAACACCGCTGGACGGAAGCCGAGGATTGATTGTTCGGCTAGTCACGACGACACTTTAATGGATCGATTTTATTCCCGTTCTAACGCAGTGCTGGTCTTAGCTGGTCTGGCGTTGGTGAAACACCTTTGTACTTTGCAGGAGGAAAGGTAAACAACGGAGTATGGATTAGTTTCCATGCTCAGCTCACGGCTTTGGCTCCTGGTAGTTCCGTCACGTTTTTTGTTTGTTTGTTTGTTTGTTTTCCCTTTCATCTGCAAAAGGGTGCCATTTCAGATTTATCACGCTGTCTTCATGTCATGGTCCGTTCACACACACACACACACACACACACACACACACACACACAACACATATATATATATATATATATATATATATATATATCCAATGTGTGTGTGTTTGTGAGTGTGTGTGTACACACACACACACACACATATATATATATATATATATATATATATCCAATGTGTGTGTGTTTGTGAGTGTGTGTGTGTGTGCACATGAATTTGAGAGAGAGAGAGAGAGAGAGAGAGAGAGATGAATTTGAGAGAGAGAGAGAGAGAGAGAGAGAGAGAGAGAGAGTGTGTGTGTGTGTGTGTGTGTGTGTGCGTGTGTGTGCTAAGCACGAACATGCATGGGCAGAAGATGGATGAGAGATACAGTTACAGACAGAGAGAGGGGAAGTGGAAGATGGGTTCACATCTCATTTTGAAGTCCAAATTAATCTAATGAGCTTTCTGAAATGATCGCCACACCCCGACACTGAGCATCCTGATGCTGAGAAACCGATAATTCAATGTGGATTTACCCTTGGTTTTTTCTTCTTTCCGTCGTCTTTTTAGTGGCGGTCTCTTGGTACTTTACTAAAGTGCCAGATCTGAAGCTTAAGTACACTTCGAAATGATTTTTTTTTTTAATCCACACCCTGGTCATTTCACAATGGGAATCGTGTCATTTTCAAAGACTCTGCAAAGGCTTCAATTTTTCTTTCGAAGCGAGAGAGGCCAGAGTTCTGGAAGAATATATATATATATATATATATATATATATATATATGTGTGTGTGTGTGTGTGTGTGTGTGCGTGTGCGTGTGTGTGTGTACGCGCGCGCGCCTACATGCTTGCGTGCATGTATGTATGTATGTGTGTGTGTGTATGTGTGTGTGTGTGTGTGTGTGTGTGTGTGTGTGTGTGTGTGTGGTGTGTGTGTGTGTGCGTGTGCGTGCGTGCGCGCGCGCGCGCACCTACATGCTTGCGTGCATGCATATGCGTACATGTGTGTGTGTGTGTGTGTGTGTGTGTGTGTGTGTGTGTGTGTGTGTGTGTGTGTGCCCGTGCGTGCGTGCGTGTTCACTTCCGCGCACTTATGAGAACCAACTGTAGCAGTGATTATTTGTAAAACATGTCAGTGAAAACGGGGGGGGGTGGGTGGGGTGGAGGTGAGATCAGAAATAACTAATAATGTATCAACTTTCAAAAACGGATTGTGGAAAGTTACTCCAAAACATCCAGCAACCTCTGCGACGCTGGATATGGAATTCTAGCAATCTACAACAACGGTTGTCAGCGTGCAGGCCGGCGCAGGAAATTCCACTGGTCGCGAAGTCGATGGCACAAAATAGCAGGCGGCAACAAAACCACCATTGCAGGGCTTATCTTCAGGTTTTATTGTGGACAGGCGCAAACAATGGACGTGCAAATGGTCGGAGGCGGGGCCAACGCCCCCTGGTGTTGAAATGGTGGTGTTGGGGCACGTGCACCGAGGTCAGCCATTTCCTGCCCTGTGTATGTGAGCTGGAGACCAGTTTGACCACTTCTTCCATTGACCGATTCTGTGCACCGTTTGGAGCCTCGGCTTTCAGTAGTGCCCTCGTGCTAAGTTTGCATCCGGCGATTTTTTTTTCGTTACAGTTAATGAGCTATATATGACATTAATGTTACAGGGTCAGCATTCATTGCTGGGTTTGTAGTCCCGAACTCTCTCTCTATATATATACGTGTGTGTGTGTGTGTGTGTGTGTGTGTGTGTGTGTGTGTGTGTGTGTGTGTGTGTGTGTGGTGTGTGTGGTCTGTGGTGTGTGGTGTGTGTGTGTGTGTGTGTGTGTGTGTGTGTGTGTGTGTGTGTGTGTGTGTGTGAGAGAGAGAGAGAGAGAGAGAGAGAGAGAGAGAGAGAGAGAGAGAGAGAGAGAGAGAGAGAGAGAATTGTGTGAACTTCAATATTTCAAACATCGGACACAATGCAGACAGCCTCCAAAGATATTTGGATTGCATCCACTGCCTTCCGATTTTCGTTCAGAATCGGCTGTAACGCAGTTTTAACTGTCAACTGTCAAAAAAAAAAATGACGTTCTCTCAAGATTTAGCACTGGGCTGGTGTAAGTGCTGCTTAGAATATAAACTGTATGGCAGACTATGTATAGTAAAAAGTAAAATTATCGATAGAGAACAATCTCTCATTTTAATGGTTCAGGCCTCAATTTAAAGGTTGTATTTGTGGTGACTTTTTGCTGTTACTATTTTATTAAATGCCATTGGTCTGCATGGCAACTATTGCCAGGGTTTTACCTAAGTGTCTTGGTGGCTTTGAGAGTGAACTGATCATCATTTATCTGAAACAAAGTGGTTTGCATGGATCTTTTTCACATGTCTTCTTTTGAGTTTTCTTTTTCTTCTTCTTCTTTTTTTTTTTTAAAAGGATTACTGCAAATTTGGTTTCACTCAGAGGGTTTCAAAGTCTTACGTAAGTCGGAAACATTTGAGCTGGTACAGTCATTTTGCTCTGTGCTGCACTGTACTGCGCTGTGCGAAATACCACACTGTTCTAGTGCGACAAAAGTTGGCAACGATGAAGAGAGTTACAATTATATATTGACAGAAACAAACTGTGCAACAACAATACTGATGATAAGGAAATCAAGCTTGCAGCGTAACAAAGCAACAGCATGCACAAAGGCATGATGATGCTAATAATAACGAATGGGAGAAAGGGAAGGCGGACAAAGCGGTGGCTTCTATTCAGCGTGAGGGTTTATTCTATACTTTGCCGAGCCCTGAAGCTGGGAGAATTATTAAATATCACGCAGGGAAAAGCACCATAAATCACCATACCCCAGGGAAGGGTTTATCCAAACTGTCACCAAAATGAGTCAATGAGAGCTTAAGTGGACCTTCCATCATACCTTAAAACCGGTCTGCAGCTCTCTCTGTCTCTGTTTGTTTGTTGTGAGGCTACTTTAACGCTTTGAAGTGCTGCATGAATTCCTCATTGTTCTCTTTGTTGTTGTGCTATGACTGTTGTAAACACACACACACACACACACACACACACACACACACACACACACACACATACACTCTCTCTCTCTCTCTCTCTCTCTCACTCTCTTTCTCTCTGTCTCTTAAAAAAAAAAAAAAAAAAACTAACGTCATGTATGCAGGCATATTGCAACAACAGATATAACTTTCAGCTCTTTGCTCATTTACTTTTGGGAAATCGTCAGGCAGCACAGTCAGTGAAGTCTGTGTAATATGAACACACACACACACACACACACACACACACACACACACACACACACACACAATACACACACACACACACACACACACACACTCTCTCTCTCTCTCTCTTATTGAATATAGCTTTAAAATTTTCAACATGAGAACATTGGAACAGAGATAGGGAGACGGGGAGAGGGGGGGTGTCAATACACGTATCTTTGCATGCGGTGACAGAAAAAAAGTGCATGTATTCATCAGCTTCTTGGGTCGAAAGCAAACATTTGGGTACGGGCAAGCGGTAAAATCAACAACCCCCTGTTCACCATGGGTCTCCTCGTCGATGGGCAGGTGTCCACGGATGGCATCTGGAGAAGCTGTTACGGTGTTCTGGAGATTCCACTGGGCGGCTGGAGCTACGAATGAAGTCAGCTGTGGTCATGGCGGTGCTGTCATCTGCTGCAGCAACAGTACTGCTCAGGGCCACCTTCACAGGTCCCCATGAATGATGAGCAAACACTAGGATTTTCTTTAAATCGGCCATGTCTGAACAAACCTCTCACGGTGCTTTACTTAGGCTGTTATTTCGCCGGCAGCGTTATTCAGAACGGCCTGTCTGGAAACGAGCATACCCTGTATGAAGCTGTCAAACGTCAGCTGTCATCGAAGCTGTTTGTTTTTCTACCAAAGTTCTTCTTGTAATGTATCCTATTATTTTCCTGATGATTCCGACACTGAAGTAAAAGACAACGAGGGTTCTCATGGCGATTCGGGCAACAGAATTCTGCCTGGAAGAACGGTGTCAACCACGTGTGGGGGGCGAGGGGATGGGCAGGAGAAACGGGGTAGACTAGAGAAAGAGAGGTCCCGCACAGGGAAGTGGGAGGGGGGGAAGGAGGGTGGGGATTAGTGACCCTCAATTGAGGATGATGTCACTACTTCTGTTGGACGGCAGTTCTATTTGCTGATGATACGTAGGAAAAAGTTCATCCTGGGAATAGTTTTGTAAGGAGGGGAACGTGGCTCATCTCGCGGGTATCTTGAGTGGTTCTGGCAGTTGGACTGGGGACTGGCTTGTAATAGGTGTGTTGTGGGTTACCTTTCCCTGGTGAAATTTCTTGAATCCTGACAGCCTCACAAAGCGTTTTCGCTCCAGAGCAGATGGGTGGACATGTCCTCGATGTTGTTGGTGACGATTCACCGCCCCATTGTGCGGCAAGTCATTGCACTGTTTCATTGCGGTAGAGTCACTGCAAACGTGTGACAGACTCTGTCGTGACATGGCAGTGCGCCTTGATGGTGACGCTCACAGATCGGCAAACTGACGGTCTGCTAGTATGTTAAAAACCCCGCGGCTTTTTACCGTTTAGCAGTCCAAGAGTAGGACCTGTGCTTTCCGCCCTGACTAGTAGTACACTTCTCTCCGCCTGTATCCAGTGCGTCGATACCAAAAATCAACTGCGCAATCACTGAACGTTTGTCCTTTTGACCTAACGGAAAATGTTTGGGCTTCCAGTCCCGACGATCATGGCAATGAAACTGACCAGTGATTGAACAACGCTTAAGAAAAAATATAAACAAACAAAAAAAAACTGGTGCCATCTACAAATAATTTGATGTTCAGCATAGAAGGAGCTAAGTATAACCAAACCAAGAAGACGAAACAGTGCTGATGATGATCGGACGAGTGCGTGACACGGTACAAACAAACTGGTTTGTTAACACTGGTCAATCACAGTGAAACTCTTGTCATGTTTTATTGTGCAATAGGCTGCGCACGCGCGCGCGCGCGCGCGCACACACACACACACACGCGCGCGCGCGCGCGCGCGCGTGTATCAGCATGGCTGTAGAAAAAGGAAAAAAAAAAAAGGAATGGAAATGAATATACCGTATAAATGTCGAAACATAACAGCAAACAGGAACTTCCAACATAACAGTGAAGGCCTGTGATGTAATCATTGCGTCGAATTGGCGCTTTTTGTGTGTTAAGATCGTCCACAGCGTTTACACAATACTCTCATTATGGGCGCAAAAACTCTGTGAACTAGGGTAGAGCCCCGAAATCACATACTGTAGCTAAAGAAAAGCGTACGCGTAATCAATATCGCCACACGCAAGATGATCTCCGTGAGCCAATAAAGCGTGTTGCTGTTCCGAATATCGTTCAAAGCACTCAGAATGTTCGCCAAGAAACTTAACCTGCCAGGCTTTCAATCTATGCCTCTCTTATTACATTCAACATTGACGTCAACACCTGCTTTAAGTCAAAGACCTGAAACCACACTCACCTTGATGAGTCCTTCTCTGGCAGGTCGTGGACGAGGGTCGATAGACTGCCTCTTCTCACGGTTGTACAGGCACTCCTGGGCGATGTGCAAGGGGTTTCTCCGTCTCCTGCAGTGCCTTCTCCATGATCCTCTTGGCTCGTTCAGGGCATTGATCTCTGAGATCATGTTGTCCGTCTCGTGGTCCAATTTCGTTCTTCCAGAAGGTGTGATGTCGCCGATGCGCTCCCCGAGCCGCTTGCCGACGTCCGTCTGCGTGCGTTTGGTTTGTCGTCAGTTTCGCGGCATAGACGGACCGTGTCCAGGCGGAGGCGCTCCCCACCCGAGCGCACCTTGTCGGAGGCCAAGTAGTTGCCCGCGTTGGAGGCATACCAGTCAGTGGGGGCGTTTAGCGCGTGTACAACGAGTTCCGCGCGACGCGGCGAACACCGGGGGAACCTTGAGGGCGTCCAGCTCGGTCAGGGTGGTTTTCGCCGACCTATGGGGTCGGCATAGACTGCGTGATGGGGGTTCCCGGGGTTCACTTTCGCGCTGTCTGGTAGTACGTGCTGGGCCTCCACGGCAGGGTCAGGTCAGGGAGCGGACGCATAGGGGACGGAGCGGGGTGGTAAGTGTCGTAGGACTTGAGGGTGGTCTGCATGTTGGCGATGGAGGGCAGGTGTGTAGGTCTGGGCCACGTTCAGGCGGGGGCCCCGTCATGTAGGTAGCCGTCTGGGTGTGGCCAGGTACTCCATGGCAGGGTTGTTCGGCGGCGCTGTCACTAAGAAACAAGCCGACAGTCAGTCGATCAGTCAATAGGGGAAGGTATGCAAAGGGAAAGTATGGTAGCAGACGCGATCCCTGTCCTCTGTGTGTGTGTGTGCGTGCGTGTGTGTGTGTGTGGTGGTTTGTACCTTACGCATATGTCCGTTTGTATTTGAGGAGAGAAAAACATTCACCAGTTACACAATACTGTGAGTGATTGATCTCTGGGTCCTTGTGCGTCTCTGTGTAAGTTCTATCATTAAAGTAGATATGTGGATCAACGACAGTTATATGATTTTGATATCCTCCTGTGTCACCCCCTTCCCGCAACCTCCCTTCGCAAAACACCGATGTCTCGGAATGAAAGCTTTGTCTCCCATCAGCCTACCCCCTTCTTCCACCGCAATCACCACCCAATTGTTCCGCTTACCTACTACACACACACACCACACACACACACACCACACACACACACACACAACACTGTCATCATTATCATCATCACCTATAGGCTGGCAGGTCAAATAGCACGTGAATTCTTCAGTTTGTGCGCAATGTTGTTCTGGTATTTATGATAAGAACCGATAGTCAATCAAAACGCAAGCGAAGAATCAAGGCCTTTTTGCTTCGTCGTCTTCTTGGCTTCTAGGGCTCGACCAACGCCTACAGTTAATGCGTAGGTCAGGCATCTGCTGAATCCTGTTCACTGACCCTTTTCCTCCTTCCTTGTTTTCTTAAACCCTGCCAAGGAGGTTCCGCTTTACCTGTGTCTGTGGGTTGCCTGTCTGTCTGTCAGCACGATGACTGAAGATCTACCCAATCCGACTTTAAACGATTGCTTTGTGGAAAACTTGGAATGGGACCTTAAGGGACAAAGCCGTTAATTCGTGGTGAAGATCCGTGATACGGATCGGGATCAAAGGGGGATCCAAGATCCGAAAAAACCTTGTGAAAGTCTGCGATGTCCTGGGTGTTCCTTCTGTTTCTACAGTCGTACAATCCTTCCCATTGTGCCCTCGAACCCCGTCCACAGCCACAGCCCTGTCGGCCCCGCCGCAGCCCCGGCACCGGCAATCCAAGGGAGCAGTCAATGTCAAGTCGTCAAGAGGCAACCCACCGGAGGAGACACTGCACTGCTGCCGAGTCACTTCGGTGGTGTTCAGTGGCGCCTGTTCTGATCTAACATACGCAGGACACACCACTACTAAGCCCCCTACTGACGACAATAATTGCTTAGTCGCGGAGCCGGCGTGAGTGAGCTCTCCCTCCGGAGGGCGCCACCACGTCCGTCCAACGACAGCCCCCATGGACTCGCCGATACCGGTGACCCGACGGAACCAAAACCAAGGCCACAGACGTGGAGAGGACATCGAAATTGAGGTCACCATGAGAGCAGGGCATGAAGGGCCACAGAATTTGAGACTTTTTTTTTATGCTGATCGATGAGAATGAGGATGATTAAGATGATGTACGGATTTCCATTTCGGTCTGAGACTACATGACAGGGCTGTACTCTACGCTTCCTTTCATAATATATCCCGGCGTCAACCAGGCCCGAGAGATACAGGCACCTGCAGTGTGTTGGTCAGGAAATTTGAGCAACACTCTCAGAAACGCATCCATTAAGTGGATGAAACTCGACTGTGTGGTCCCAGTCTTCCAACTGAGTCCGCAGCAAAACTCAACTCTGGGTAGGAGCCCGTCGGGGAAAAACCACATGATCTGATGGGATTCGAACCCACGACCTCCTAGCCGGAGTCCGCGACGCTAACCACTTCGCCACGGCGGGCTGGTTCTAAAGAGGGTGTTTAGGGGGCCCAGAGGAAAAGGTGACAAAAATGCCATTTTTTCCAGCCACCCCTAGCCATCCTTTCCCTGTCTGGGCCTGGAAAGGAATGGAGACGGGGGCTGAGAGAGAGAGAGAGAGAGAGATGAGAGAGAGAGAGAGACCCGAGAGAGAGAGAGAGAGAGAGAGAGATTCAAATACTTATAGAAGTCTCGACCTCTTCCGACTGGATGAATGAATACCATGCGGCGACAAAGACACCTGATCGGTAGATTTGACGGTTCCTTACAGCGAGCTATGACGGAAATGTTGGCAGCAATGGTTGGGACATGCTAAAGATTTGATTTCCAAATAGCAGATCTATGACAGAGGGTTTCGTTCTTGACTTCTGCCTTTACAAATCGCTCATGAGCGCTCACACACCATTTTCTGATGAACATTGGAATACACGCACACAGGGCACGGGGTATCGCAGCTGCTACCTTAACCTCCGTTTCAACTGTACACCTCTCTGAAATCTAATCGGTAACAGCATAGTTTTTGCCTGGATCCTCGGTCATGTAGACATTCGAGGCGATGAAGTGGTAAAGAGTTGACCAGATTCCCTGTTCCCTCTCACCGATCTGAAGCCCAAAGCTCAGGGTTACATCGATGACCTCTGGCAAGAGAAACCGAACTTGCTGGCAGATAGCAAACTCTTCCACATCCCGTCCACACCTGAAAGAATTTGTACCGTGCGCCATGAGCGGCCGTGAAGAAGAGACAGTCTCGCACTGTTTGATCTAATTTTACACCCATTCCTACCTCTTAAAAGGGGAGAAGCTCCGTGGTGCATTCCATGTGGTTGTACAACTCACTATGAAGCATGTTCTTGTGGAGTGAGGGGACTTGAATGACTTTAGGACATAAACACATCACAGCACAAGTCTGAGAAAATCTTATCTTATTCAGAAACGTCCCACCTGATATGATTTTTGAGTTCTGGATGAGATTAGCTTTTTTTTCATCTAAGATCTAAGATTTTACGGAAGCATGATTTTAACAGAGTCCTGCATGTTTGTGTGGGTGGCAGGAAAATTGTTTTTTTGTGCAAAGAGTTGGTGTGCAGCAAAAATTGGTTTTATGAGCAGTGTGTCCGAGAAATTTGTTTTTAATGGAGTTGTTAGTGTGCAGTAACATTGTTTTTTTTTAATGAGTTGTGCAGTTGGCAGAGAAAATGGGTTTTTAAGTGAGTTGTGTGGGCGGAAAATGGGTTTAAGGATTGTTTGTGCAGAAAAATTGGTGTTAATGAGGTAGTCTGTCGATGACTTATCTTCATCATGTAACAGAGGGGGAATTCAACGAGGTCTGTGACCAGCCTGCTGATATGGCCTTCTTTGCGGTCGTCTGGGATGAGCAACGCACAAGCTATCTCTC
>JADBJO010017185.1:17500-21322 GCA_016801955.1 Conus betulinus | reverse complement strand
GGGAGAGAGAGAGAGAGAGAGAGAGAGAGAGAATTGTGCTTTTTTCATTGTTTGAATGTTATTTTTCCCTATGTTACTAAATCCTGTAGGTATCGTAACCTTCGTTTTTGGCCGACCCAGTTTCAGTCTGTTTTTTGCTCGGTTTATTTTGCCACTTTAATAACCCCACTATGAAACAAAATTCTCTCGACAAAATGCCCACATTTCTTCCCTCAGGAGAGAGAGGTGAGATAGAGAGATAGAGAGGAGAGAGAAGAGAGAGAGAGATAGAGTGAGAGAGAGAGCCCCGGGGTGGAGAGAGGGGGGGGACGGACCGGATGGACAGGGAAGGAAAAGATGGAAAGACAGGAGACAAGAGGGAGACAGACCCACAAACAACAGAAGAGAGGAGTCATAGAGATAGAGAGAGAGAGAGAGAAAGAGAGAGACAGGAGACGATAGAGACAGATGAGAGACAGAGACAGAGAGATAAAAGAGAGCGAGAGAGAGATAGAGAGAGAGAGAGGAGAGAGAGAGATAGAGACAGACAGACAGACTGACAGAGCAGGAAGAACTAACAGGCAGACATGCAGACAGACAAACAGACAGACAGACGTGCAAACAAACAAGCATACCTAAATGTGTTTCATCACATGAAGGAATGAACACAACAGTCTTGCTTACATTTAATTATAGAAACACACACACACACACACACACACCCACACACACACACACCACACACACACACACGCACGCACACGCACGCACGCACGCACACGGCACACACACCACCACACACACACACACACTCACACGCCGCACACACACACACACACACACACACACACCCACATACACACACACACACACACACACACACACACACACACACACACACACACACACGCATACACACGCGTTGCTCGCGCGCACATCGTACACACACGCACGCACACACGTACGCACATTGTTGAAGTTACACGGAACTCATAATACTTTTTTTTTGAAGCCCCTTGAATATCCTCGGTGACATTTCTGTGGGAGGAAAAAGAATACCCTGCTGTGTCCATCGAGGCAAACGTCTTTGTCGACTGTATCTTGTTCATTGTCGGAAACACTGGAAGAACGATCTCTCTCGTTTCTCATTAATCAGGAGACACGATTCTTATCATATGACAAGACCAATCTCCTTCCCTCCTGTTTAAACCTCGGTGAGCGATGGAAGGAAGGAAGCGGCAATCAGCAAGCACGGAAAGATGATGTATGCGTCGAAGTAATCCTGTCCTTTTTCTTGAGCGGACACGTCCAACAAACTAAGTAGCAGTTTAAAGAAAGGGAGGCATTTCGTGATGTCAGTGTAGTCCGTTTTGTCTGTCTGTCTGTGTGTCTAATTATCTTTCTATATATCTGTGTGCCTGTTCATTTATCTATCTATCTATCTTCTATCTATCTATCTATCTATCTATCTATCTATCTATCTATATCTATCTATCTATCTATCTATCTATCTATCTATCTAATCTATCTGTCTGTCTGTCTGTCTGTCTGTCTGTCTATCTATCTATCTATCTACATCTATGTACGTGCGTATGCATGTATGTGTGTACGTAATGTATGTGTGTATGTATGCATGTATGTATGTATTTATGTATGTATGCATGCATGCATGCATGCATGTATGCATGTATGTATGTATGTTTGCATGTATGTATGTATGTATGTATGTATGTATGTATGTATGTATGTATGTATGTATGTATGTATGTATGTATGCCACGATCACTTTACTTCCCAAAAAAGAAGGGAATGTGATGCAGCCTGGTGATTGGAGAGACCTATTTCCTTGTTGACGTCTTTGTACAAGATCTACATGAAGTTAGTGCAAAGGAGGCTTTTTACCATGGACTGTTTCGACCGGAAGGCTGTCATCAAAACAGAAGGGGTCTGTCCCAAAAAACGGCCTTCAAGAACACGTATTCTGCTTGAAAGCCGCAATTGAGAACTTCAAGCATGTATCAAGTCAGTTCTACACTACTTTCGTTGACATCAAGGACGCCTATGGGAGCATTGATCACAGAGTGATGTTGGATGCGATGCAGAGCACCGGCTACACCCAGCACATCATCGACGTGACGGCGGATATCTACACCAACTCTACATTCCCAGTGGCAGACGGGAGACACGTCCACGCCCAGGATTACCAGGCATCGTGGCATCGTGCAAGGCTGCCCATGGTCAGCTGTTTGTCTTCATTCAGGCGTTGGACCCGTGGATTCGGTGGATGGAGCAGCCGTTCACACCAGCTTCAATGCCTTCTCCATGTCAGGCATACATGGATGATGTATGTGCCAGTGCTCGCTGTGAGGAGAGCTTACAAGAAATGATAAATAAGACGGAAAGGCGAGCGAGGAATTCGAAAGAACGCTAGAAAAAATTTCGCTTTCACCTTTACCATTGTGCAAGAAAATTGATGCTGTAAAACGTCATGGCTTCTTCAAAATTGAGCTTTTATTACAGCAATTCAAAATTCACAGAAAAGCTTCTGAAGACTCTGGAAGATAAGATAGTTGATTTTGTTCGCATTCATCTCAAGCTAAATTCTTCTACCAATCGAGCGCACATGTTCCTTCCCCGAAAACAAGGGCGGCCTTGGTCTGTTGAAACCAAGTACCATGTACTACGCCAAACGCATCTCATTCCTGATCTCTGTTCTCAACAGTGATGACCAACATGTCAGAATGGTAGCGCGCAACAGTTTCCATCTCCACATGGAAAAGAGAAGAGTGCCTCACGCAGATCCAGACGACAGCAATTTTGGAGGATATGCCACAGACTCCGAAGGGAAGTTAAGGAAAGGCAGTAAGGTCAACTGGTCACGGTTTCCTTCGTTGAGCTCCATGAGCTGTGTGTGCGACTGGATCTAAGGCTGGAATTCGATGAAATCAGCGACAGTTTCGGAGTAGTACTCCCAGCTTCTGAGGATGGAGTAGTTCAAATGCGCTACAGTAATTCTAAACAATTGTACAGCGCAATCAAAAGAATGCAAATGGACAAGGATACGCACCATTTTCAGCAGCTGCAACAACAAGGGAGAATCATCCGGGTTGCAATTCCGGATGGATGCGGAAATGACCCACTCCATAGGACACCTCACCAACACCAATGTCAATGACCAAATAACCAGGTTCATCAGCAAGGGACGTCTACAGCTGCTGGAGACCAATGCAGTGAACAACATCTACTATCCTGATACTTACCGGAGAGAGTGTGCTTTGTGCGGGTTTCGTTCTGACACAAATTCCCATGCCTTGAATGGATGTCGTCAACTGAGGGGCCTCTACACACAAAGACACGACAGATGCGTTGAGATCATCAGAAAGGAGCTACAGAAATGCATTGCGACGGATTTTGTGGATGTTTTTCAAAATAGGCCTGTCTCTATAAACGGTGTTGAAGATCTGCCAAGGCTGAAACCTGATCTATGCTTCATCGACCATCGAAACTCGGTGGCATTCGTCATCGAGGTTTCAAACCCATTTGACGCATTCATACAAACATGCTATGAGGGCAAATTTCAAAAGTACATGCCTCTTTGCTATGCTCTTAGTGATGCCGGATTTAGCACGAAAGTGGTTGTTCTTGTAATAGGTTCACTAGGCATAGTTCATAAAAGAGTGGTTTCAGGACTTTCAATGTTAGGACTGCCCATAACAAAATGTAAACAACTCGCAAAATACTTGAGCATGTCTGTCATGATTGGGTCTAGGCGTGTTTGGTCAAGGCGGAAATCACCTCATGAACCAGCATTGAAACTGACAGATGTTGACTTTCAAACTGTGC
>JADBJO010017185.1:0-7500 GCA_016801955.1 Conus betulinus | reverse complement strand
GTACTGCTTCGAGCTTGCTGATATTCCCCTGGGTTGAGGGTCCCAGACTGAGCTGGCGTATTCAAGAATTGGTCTTACAAACGCAAGGTATCCCTTTTTCCTTCAGTTCAGTTGAGTCGATTTTTAAGGTTCCGTCTCAGGAAGCCAAGAGTCTTGCTGGCTTTTTGTGGCAACAGCATCGATATGATGGTCCCCAGTTCAATTCCTTGTGGAGAGTGATGCCCAGATACTTTGATGCTGTTACCTTCTCCAGGGTATGGCCATGTAGTTTATATGGAAAGTCCAGGGTGGTTGGGCGTCTGGTGACTGGGAGTGTGGTACATTTACCTGGGTGGAACTGCATGTCCCAGCTTTCCTCCCACTCAGCAAGGTGGTCCAGGTCTTTGTTGCAGCTGGGCTTGGTCTTCCTGGCAAGTGACCACGTTGCAGATGGCAGTGTCATCAGTAAACAGTCTTGACTTTGATGTGACAGTGTCCGGGAGATCGTTTATATAGGCCAAAATAGGCAAAGGCCCTACGACTGACCCCTGGGGCACACCGGTTTTCACATCAGTGTAGGCTGACTGAGAACCCTCTACAACAACTGCCTGTCGTCTTTCCCAGAGGAAGGATTGGACCCAGTGGAGTACCTGTCCCCTGATGCCATACTGTTGGAGCTTTTGGAGAAGGAGGCTGTGGTTCACTTTATCAAAGGCCTTCGAAAAGTCCATGATAAGGATTTCTGTCTGCACACCTGCTTCCAAGTTGTATACCGGCTCATCAACCAGTTCTTGGAGTTGGGTCTCAAAGGATCTCTGTCTCCTGAACCCGTACTGCTGCGAACAGAGGATGCCGTTTTCCTCAAAGTGTCCCATTGTTGAGGAAACAATGATATGCTCTATATCTTGCAGGGATGCAGGTGAGGGAGACAGGCCCTGTACTTCGCTGGATCATAGTGCCGTCCCTTCTTAAAGATCGGAGTGACATAGGCATCTTTCCAGTCAGACGGGACATTTCCGGTGTTCAGCGATGACTGATAGATGGCAGTGAGGATAGGCGCTGCTTCATCAGCCAGCTCTTTCAGGACGCGGGCACTGATCCCATAAGGTCCAGTTGCTTTCCTGGGGTTGAGCTTGGTCAGGATTCGCCGTACTCCTTCCTCAGAGATGTTGACTGTGTCGAGGGGCGGAACGTTGTGGTCTCTCATGTTCCACTTGGCCTTGAACTCCTCGGATGTATAGGTCTTGCCGTCACCAAAGACTGGCATGAACTGGTCATTCAGTGCTTCTGCCTTTGCCTTGGGATCCGTCTTCAGTATGCCGTAGACTTTCAGGGGGGCCGACTCCAGCTATGGACGGCTTCTGGTTTCTGATGTAGGACCAGAAGTGTTTGTACTTTGGTCTTTCTGGTGTTAGGACCAGAAGCGTTTGTACTTGGATCTCTTAAGAGATGCAATATCCCACTGATTGACCAAAACAATGTAATGCTGAACAATCAAGAACTGGGGTTGAAAAAGTGCAGACTAGTGATTTATTCTGTTATCATAGCAATGACCCCTGGCAAAGATCTGGACTTACAGAAGAAAGGGGGCGTTTGGAGATGAACATAGTACGAAATTAAAGTTAATAACAAAATATATTACACATATATAAAAACCCTTCTCCAGTAGCATGAAGTAACTATCGCAATCTTTCTTGACCACATTGTAGTTATGTTGCCTGCTCCTATGCCTTTCGACTGCTGAATCAGACTCGTCAGAAAGAACACGTCTAATTGTTTTCTGTGCTCTTGGCTTCAAACAGAGTCACACCACAGTCCATAATTCTGTGTGTTAAAAAAAGAATCCAACAACAACCCCAAAGCAGCCCGGCTAAGGTAGTAAATGATCAAACGAACGTGTGGAGAGGGAAAAAAGTTGCTGAACAATATAACATTTATGCAAACGGTATGAAATATAAGGACAATCTTTGAGCCTATGAAGTATTGTGTACAAGCAGAATTCTCCTGTCTTAATCAGTTTTACCTCAAAGTAGAACATTTGCATTCGTATTTCTTTTATCAACTCTCTCTCTCTCTCCTCTTCTCTCTCCGTCCTCGATCCCTCTCTCGTCTCTCCTCTCTCTCCTCTCTCTCTCTCCTCATCTCTCGTCCTCTCTCTCCTTCTCCCTCGCTCTCCTCTCTCCTCTGTCTGTCTGTCCGTCTCTCTCCCCAGGTTTATTTTGTTTTATCTTACTTCTTCTAGATAATTACACTCTCTCTGTGGGTGCGTCTCTCTCTCTCTCTCTCTCTATCTCTCTCTCCTTCTCTCTCTCTCGTCCTGTCTCCTCTCTCTCTTTCTCTCTCTCTCTCTCTCTCGCTGTCACACTTTCTTTTATTTCCTTTCAAGCAGTATCATCTCTCTCTCTCTCTCTCTCTATCTCTCTCTCCTCTCCTCTCTCTCTCTCTCTCTGTCTCTCTGTCTGTCTGTCTGTCTGTCTGTCTCTCGTTTGTAATTTCCTTTCAAATAATGTCCTCTATGTATGTCCCCCTTCTCTCGCTCTCTCTCTCATCTCTCTCTCTCATCTTCAGCTCTCTCTCTCTCATCTCTCTTAATTAGTTCCTTTCAAATAATGTCCTCGTCACTGTCTATCTCTGTCTGTCTGCCTGTCTGTCTGTCTGTATCTCTCTCTCTCTTCTCTCCTCTCTCTCTCTCTCTCTCTCTCTTCTCCTCCTCTCTCGCTCTCTGAAGATCACATGATCAACCTGCATCATTTTCTGTGATTTTCTTTTACTTTCTTCAACCCTTGTTTAACACCCATTCTAGTCACTTTCTTTCATATCGCCGTGTCTTCCCTACTCCACCTACTTCTCCCCCTCCCCCCCCCCCCCCCCCTCCCTTCCCTCCTTCTTTCCAGCCTGGATGTTTTACAAGTCTCGCGTGTGTCGTCCTTTTTTGCGAGCGCTCATCTCGCCATCCATTTTAACAAGCACAAGGGAGAGAACTCCGCAAGGAGAATGGAAATGGCGAAAAAGTGTATTTTATTATTCTTTTGTTATTTTTTTTTTGTATTTTTTTTGTTTTTTTACGGAATTGGTTGCTTAATTGAATCAGCAACATTTAAGTCTTTTTTTCAGATCGTTTCCCCCCCTAACATAATTCATGGAATTCCTTTCCTCCATCCACGAAATACGTCGAGACAATACATTACCAACATATCCCCCTCTCCCCCGACACCCTCTAAACCCCCTCTTTCTCTCTCCTCTCTCCTCGTCCGCTCTCTCCTCTTCTCCATTGGCCTGCAGTCTTCTCTCTCATCCTCTCCCTCCTCTCGCTCTCTCATCTCCTCTCTCTCGTCCCTCTCCGCTCCCTCCCATCGCCCTCCCTCTCCTCTTCCTCTCTCTCTCCTCCTCTCTCTCCCCATCTCTCTCCCTCCCTCTCCTCTTCTCCTCCTCTCCGTCACCCCTCCCCTCCTCTCTCGTCTTGTTTATCTTATTTCTCTTTCCTTAATCCTCTCCTCATCCTCTCTTCCTCTCCATCCCTCTCCCCGTCCTCTCTCCTCCTCGCTCTCTCTCTCCGTCTCTCTCTCTCTCTCATCGAGTCTCAAGCTGTGCATCTTCTCTGTGTTCTGTTAGATAACTTCAGGTTGCCTGACTAGTTACTTTTAGCACTGGCTTTCATACACGGATTGCAGATTCTGCCCGGCTTACAATAACCTCCCCCCTCCCTCCCTCTTTATTCGTTATCTTGGTGTGATGACATATCTTTGATTTCGCAACCTCTCAGGAGCTAAACCTCTCCATCACATTTGCAAAAGCACAAGGGAGAAAATTCTGGGAGGAGGGAGTGTGAGTGGGAAAAAAAGTAATTCACTTTTTCAATTTTTTTTTTTTTTTTTTTTTTTTTTTTTTTTTTTTTTTTTTTGTATCCTTACGAATTGGTTCTTCATTGACGACACAGTTAATAACGTCTTCTGGGGCATTTAAAACATGATTCATGATTCCTTATTCATATGCCACGAAATACGTCGAAGAAAAATACATAATACCCCCCATAACCCCCCTGGATTCTCCTCTCTTATCTCCTCTCTTTCTCTCTCTCTCTTTCTCCAAGTCCTCTCTCTTATCTCTCTCACAAATCTGATACAGTCCTCATCTCTGCTGTAACAAGTTCACACGCACAGCATGGCTTTTTTTTAATACGCCCGAATACGGAATTCACGAAGAATTGGCAAAACGGCTTCCATGTATAAAGACTCCTCATTGGCTCTTTTATCGTTATTTGCTGATGACATCTGTTTGATTTCCGACAACTTCAGGGCTAAACAAAATCAGTTAAAATAACCTTGATGTAAAGCATCAACTTCTCTAGGAACTTAAAGTACACTTTAAAAAAAAAGTTTATGTTTTTTTTTGTGTGTGTTTTTTTTTAGAACGAGTTGTTAACAGTTATAGCATTTGGGATTTACTTTAACCAGAAAGCTGTCGTACGACATTCCACCCAAAGAATATGCAGGCAGCAGGGCTAAAACCAAAATTGTAAAAAAAAATTATGAAAACAATGTGAAGTTTGGGAAGAGTAGATGGATTATTTTTATTATTTTTTTTTTCTAATTTTAAAAAAAAAACTTTTTGATGCACAAGTGAAACCTATGCTGTTATACGCAGCACAAATCTGGGGACAGTCCTCATCTACCTGTAATGGAATTACTTCACACGTTTGCATGCCAACTCTTTTTTTTAAATATACGCCCGAATACCCAAAACACAATGGTATAGGGTGAGCTAGGAAGGTATCCTTTCTATGTAGATGGTGCAATAAACTCAGTGCGCTACTGGCTCAAATTGCAAAAGCTGTCACTCTCTAGACTACAAAAACAAGCATTATGAAATGGGGAAAAAAGAAAATCAAAATTATTTCAATGTACTAGAAATCGGAGTGTATACACAAATGGGTATCTTCGATAAAAACATTCGTTTGGATACACATGGCATTTCTTTTGTTTGGTTAAATGGTGGAGATAATTATGAAAAAAAAGCTGTTTTTACGTGAACTTAAACAACGCATGATTGACTGTTATAGACACAACTGGGATAGCAAAATAATTAATAGTGACATATATTCAGCATAATCGTTCCTTCAAGTCCTTATGGCAGCCTGAGAAATATTTAACTGATTTGTCTGGGCAAAATGCTCTCGGGCACTGCAATTGCACGCGTTCAAAGCATGTGCAGAGACAGACTTTTATTTGGAGCAAAAAGAAAAAAGCGAGTCACTTTCAGTTTCAGTTTCATCAAGGAGGCGTCACTCCGTACGGACTACCACATCCGCTAAGTTTTGAGACCATATCACGTATGATTTGAAGCTGACGGATAAAACGAATTTAACAACAAGATGAGACAATTGAAGAAGAGGGTCTCGTGGCTACGACTCAGCGGATGTCTGACCTACGCATTAGCCCAACGCGCTGGTCAGACCTTGAGTGCCTACCTACCATGTTTTCTTTTCTTTTTTTAATGTGTGTATAGTGAATGTGCACGTGTATGTATGATGTGTGGGCATGGGCCCATGTGTGTGTATGGGCGCATGTGTGTGTGTGCGTGCGTGCGTGTGAGTGTGTGTGTGTGTGTGTGTGTGGGTGTGTGTGTGTGTGTGTGTGTGGTTGTGTGTGTGTGAGAGAGAGAGAGAGGAGAGAGAGAGAGAGAGAGAGAAGAGAGAGGAGACGAGAGAGAGAGAGAGAGAGAGTCAGAAAGGGAAACCGTGGCAAAGTGTCAGGGAGGTTCCAGTTTAGAGGTCGCTGCTGCCTCGGTTCCATCACTGGCACTTTCAAGAGAATAAGAGCTGACCACTCGGACTGTTCGTATCTTTTGATCTCCCTTGCATCCTTAAATGGATCCTCAAGGTGCTGTTGCATTCTTTTTCGAACCCTTGGCGGTCGGAACACCACAGAATTATGGACTGTGGTGTGTCTCTATCTGACGCCAAGAGCACAGACACAATCAGCCGTGTCTCCCTGATGAGTCCGATCCAGCGGACGAAAGGCCTCGGAGCAGGCGACACATATAGATCTGTCTTCGGGAGGGATTGCGATAGTTTCCTCATGCAGCTAGTGAAGGGGTTTTCATATTTATGATATACATTTTCCCATTTATTTCATCTTTTTTTTTTTTTTTCCTCAATTTCTAATCTTTGCCAAATCATTACTATAATGATGGAAGAATTGTTAACCTGCACTTGTTTTCCCCCACTACTTAATTGTTCAGCATTATACTGTTTGGTCAATCAGTGGGTGATTGCATCTCTTACGAGATCCAAGGAAAGGTTGTTCTGCACAATTCTTAGCCGCTGACAATGCTTGGGTTATGAACAGCAGAGCTGACCACTCAGACTGTTCCGTATCTTTTGATCTCCCTTGCATCCTTAAATGGATCCTCAAGCATAGGCTCAAAGATTGTCCCTTACATTTTATACTGTTTGCGTAATGTTTTTTAGTTTTCAACAACTTTTTTCTCTCCAAACTTTCGTTTTGTTTAATTCTACTACCTTTCGCTGGCTGCTTTGGGGGGGTGCTGTTGCATTCTTTTTCGAACCCTTGGCGGTCGGAACACCACAGAATTATGGACTGTGGTGTGTCTCTATCTGACGCCAAGAGCACAGACACAATCAGCCGTGTCTCCCTGATGAGTCCGATCCAGCGGACGAAAGGCCTCGGAGCAGGCGACACATATATCTGTCTTCGGAGGGATTGCGATAGTTTCCTCATGCAGCTAGTGAAGGGGTTTTCATATTATATGATATACATTTTCCCATTTATTTCATCTTCAATTTTTTTTTTTTTCCCTCTCAATTTCTAATCTTTGCCAAATCATTACTATAATGATGGAAGAATTGTTAACCTGCACTTGTTTTCCCCACTACTTAATTGTTCAGCATTATACTGTTTGGTCAATCAGTGGGTGATTGCATCTCTTACGAGATCCAAGGAAAGGTTGTTCTGCACAATTCTTAGCCGCTGACAATGCTTGGGTTATTGAACAGCAGAGCTGACCACTCAGACTGTTCCGTATCTTTTGATCTCCCTTGCATCCTTAAATGGATCCTCAAGCATAGGCTCAAAGATTGTCCCTTACATTTTATACTGTTTGCGTAATGTTTTTAGTTTTCAACAACTTTTTCCTCTCCAAACTTTCGTTTTGTTTAATTCTACTACCTTTCGCTGGCTGCTTTGGGGGTGCTGTTGCATTCTTTTTCGAACCCTTGGCGGTCGGAACACCACAGAATTATGGACTGTGGTGTGTCTCTATCTGACGCCAAGAGCACAGACAATCAGCCGTGTCTCCCTGATGAGTCCGATCCAGCGGACGAAAGGCCTCGGAGCAGGCGACACATATAGATCTGTCTTCGGGGAGGGATTGCGATAGTTTCCTCATGCAGCTAGTGAAGGGGTTTCATATTTAAAACTTTCGTTTTGTTTAATTCTATACCTTTCGCTGGCTGCTTTGGGGGGTGCTGTTGCATTCTTTTTCGAACCCTTGGCGGTCGGA
>JADBJO010017184.1:0-38402 GCA_016801955.1 Conus betulinus | reverse complement strand
CAGAATATGGTGGATAGTCGTTTGCAATTGCCGATGGGACTTGGACAGCCCAGTAAGTAGTTGATGTAGTGTCCATGAATAGCATTGAACAGTCCCATAGCTGCGCACCTACCCACAGGAAACATATTCATACGCACTACAGATGATCATGTTTATAGAAAGAATCTTCTCTCACCTTCTCCTTTCACCCAGGTTGGTGGAACAGTGTGCGGGACAGCAAAAAAACATGTTATGGAAAGGGCCACATTGAAATTATGTTTAATCAGGAATTGAGAGAATGGAGATTGAGACATGATTTTGCTTTTGCAAGGTATGACGTTGCAGAAGGTTTTCACGCCGATTGGAACAGGTTCTCCTGAGATCAGGGTTCAAGTTCGAAGAACGAATTGTGAGGCTCTGTGTGTGGGTATATAGTAGGTATGGTGGTGGAGTGTGGAGTATATGTGTGGTGTGTTTTTGAGAGAGAGGAAAAGAGTAGACCGAGAGGAGGGGAGGAGGAGAGAGAGGGTGGGACACCACTGGGGAACGCGAGAGAGAGAGACGAGGAATGATTTCTGACACCTGGTAGTAAGGGAACTGCTGAAAAATGAAAAACAAAGATAAGAACCTAAATAAAGTTTTTGCTGCCCAGTACTGCTTAGCCCTTGACTGCCAGAGATGTTTCGTCGCACTTTTGAAGTCGTATATATAGAGCAAAAAGGGAATTTCTGTCAACCCATCTGCTGTCAGAAACAGCCGGAGACGATGAAAACAAGAGAGTACCAAGCTATCTTGACATCAACTGAGGCAAAAAAGGGCATGCAGTTTTTCATGTCTGGCTTTCTATGCAGCCTGTGAACGATAAAACGATGGCCATGCTTCCCCTCTAAGTGTGGGGATCTGCAAGTTTCCTCAATCACAGTTCAAATATCAGTCAACTACTGTCAATAGAATGAGTTGAGTGGGGATGAAGGAAAAAGGGTTAGACGCTGCCCAAGTGAGTGTTGCAATGCTTTATGAGAAACCTGTGACCAGCCAGCAAGCACTAGAGCACTTGGCTTGTAGCCGATGTTTTGTGGACCGTGGTCACAGAGGGTGCGGGAGAGGAGATGGTGCACCAACAGGAAGTATCACGGCAGACTGGATCTCAATAGTCAGATGATGTCGAATGGGTGTCGGTCAGCTCGGCTGACCTGAATGTATCGGAGCCGTTTCTTATCTTTAAAAGTTTCGTGAGGTTGGAGATATGTTGTGACTGAACGACTGACCTGTGAGATGAGATGTGCCGTGAGACACAAAAAAAAACCAAGCTTCATGAGTTCATTATGAAGGGCAGCCAAAGGGTTAGGAGCAGGGTGAAGCAGTAAAGGAGTGGGTGATGAGGGCAGACGGATGGGGTAAGTGAGGATGGGTTAATGGCCGCTTGACGGTGGGAGTGTCCTTGCCACAGGGCTTGTTCTGGTTCTCGGTCAGTACGGTGACCTCAGAAGACGGTAAAAACTTTCGAAGGCAAGAACATTGCCCAGGTCTTTCAGAGCGGACACAGCAAGCTCATTCAAGACAGAATGGGGGGTTGGTAGGGGGGGCTTTGTATAAGACAAAGTCGAGAAGCACATGGCAAGGACGGGTGTGATATTGGCCACACAGCATTGGTTTAAGATACTTTTTATTCTGTCGAGGTAGCATAGTGGTGCAGTAGGGTGGTTTTTTGTTAGGGTGTCGTACAGCAGTCCAGTCTGAGTCCAGTCGGAATAAATAATCATTAACCAGTTTTTATCTATTGAAAAGATTTTGCATGGTACCCACCAAAACTCCAAATATTCACTGATGATGGGGCGTTTTTACACGAATCTACTGTTACTGTCTTGTTAAATTTTCCTATCTTAGGCACAAGCAAGTTGTTTTTCTGTGTAATATTTAAGCTGATGATAATGATAGAAGGGCGGTGTCATTGTAGTAGTAATGTGGAGGGCCGAGGGCGCGGGAGTAGGGGGGGAGGGGATGGGGACCCCAGGAGGGGATCTGGAGGGAGGAAGTCAAAAAGTGGCGGGGCAGGACCAGCTGAAGGAAGAGCGGCACAATGCCAGCAGCGATATGTGAATGATGAAACGCAAGACGATATAGAATGAGGAAGGACACAGTGAGCAGTGTTTTGTGAAAACACATGATGAATGGTTGAACATTGTTTGCAGTGTGGTTACATGGGGCGAAATCTTTTTGCCACATCTGATGTCCCGTTACTAAAGGTCCATGACAGGCCGAGAAATTTCCCCCCCACCCCACACCACAGAGCAAAGGAAAGGAAAAACAAGACTTTCTGATTGACCTGATTATAGTCATGTATGAAGCTCACCGTTTTCAAGACGTGAAAGCTTTTGAGCAAATGGAACCTGACCGCTACCATGAAAAGGGAGAAGACGGAAGAGAAGATTAGAGAACACAAACTCAAAACAAACAGCCCAATGTGGGTGACTAATCAGTGGAATTATTAGCCAGTGAAAAACAACAAGCAAATGATTAGATAGAACAGTACAAAACACCTCACGACCATAATATCAACCTTCCTTTTTGCAGAAATAGGGGTATAAATGCTCTTCAGAAAACCTGATTTTGGTTCGGGCCAATGTCATCAACATCATAATTGTCCTAGGTCATGATCACCCCCACCAAACAGCACATATTGCAAACATCATCACTGTTGATCTGTCACGAAATACAGATTGTGAGTGCGGGTGGGGGAGTTGTGTGGTGTGTGTGTTCGTGTTTGTGTGGGTTGTGTGTGTGCAAAGATCTGTGGGCTTTTTTTTGCAAAACTGTTTCCACATAATTCTTCCCTCTCCCTACACCATGTGCCGCCTTCCTTTCTTGTGTTGTCTGTGTTGATATCTTTGAGAGTACGGATGGGCGCCGTTTTTGGCCAGGTTTTGCATGACGTGTGGATGTGTGTGGTGTGTGTGTGCGTTGTGTGGGGTTGGTGGTGGGTGTGTCGTGTGTTTGTGTGTTGTGGAAACCATGGTACTCCACGATTTCTGTCAAATACTCCACACGCCGTTCACATGTTTGATCCAGGAATGATTAGTAAGTTGGCTAGGTATGGTAACACGAGGAGGGACACATTTGAAATGAATAACTTACCTAAAACGGTCTCTTTCACAGGTTGGATGGAACTTCATTTGCCCAATTTGCAATGGAAAAAGTCCTCGTCTTTGTGTAAGTGAGGAACTGCCTTTTAACCAATTTGTGTAGGGGATCTCTTTTCTTGGTCCTTATACAATGATTGTAGGTCATGTACGTGGTAACTCTCCTTTGTGCCATTTTGTGAGAATTCCCAGCACTGCACTCAAGCAAAACAAATCTCCCAAAAAGTAACAAGAGAAGGGAAACATGCGAAGTCCTCTCATGTCAAATACGGTTAATGGGTTTAATATTTATGAATGAGCAGGAGCACCAGTGTTCAAAAAATGTATAGGAAACAGGAATGTCCACAGTATTGTTTGAGGACCCTATACAAAAGTACATGACAGTGGTAATTTGCAGTTTATATGCGAATGAATAACTTTAATAAAAAAATAATTCTTATAATGATTCTAAATCGAAGGATGATTAGATTACTGTATGTAAATTTTTGTTTTTTCTATGGTTTTGAAAGTTGTTGAAGTTGCTCAACATATTTTTGAGGGAAGCGGGTTTGGGTGATAAACAGTGAACGAATTTCATGATTGTGTCACAGTTTTTAATTCATAAAACTTTTGAATGGTTTGTAAAAAGGTTTACAACAGCTCATGAAATGATTGGAAGAGTGTAAGTATAAAGTGTTGGACGTATGTGGGGGGGGAAAACCACGCAGAAAAGGACCACATCGACAAGAAACTGATGATTGCTTAGGGTACGGCATTCTTGTCAGGATATACGCGGTGAAATCCTTTGGGCAACTCCTGGTACCGTTGTATGAGGGGTGTTGGTACAGGTATTAGTGGCTTCTATCCACCAAATGATTTGTTAGGCAGACGTACATGTGCCACTGTACAGGCGGGTTCTTGCGAGCTCATGGGAGTCCAGACTAGGCATCCCTAATCTGGGTGTGTGAAGTATGATCGGTGATGTAAATGACAAAACAGGAAGTCACCTACGCCCCTTGTGGACTCCGAGACTTCAGAGAGAGATCCCTCCAGGGCGACGGCTCTACCTTTACTGTTTGGATTTCCCTTTTTAAACCCACCATGGTTTATTCGTTTTGTTTTTCCTTCTCTGTCTTTTGTTCTGTCAAATTGCGAGTGCTCTTTCGTGTGATCTTCTCAGTGTCCTCCATTTCTGCTTTTATGTATTCTTTTGCGGGGTTTTTATGATATTCTTTAGCTTCCCATGTGTCTTCCGTTGATTTCTATGTGTCCTGGTTCCAGTCTCTCTGTCGTTCATCTTTAGGTCTCCCGGGTCTCCTGTTTACTGTACCTCATGTCTGTGATCTCAGTGTTAGCTTTGTTTTTGCTCTCACTGTCTTTCACGTTCACTTTGTTCATACAACTTTGCCTTGCGTGTTGCTTTTGCTAACACATGATGTTGCTTTTCTCTCTTTGCTGGGTAGTTTGTGATCTCTCCCGGGTCCCCTGTTGCTCTCTTGTGTCTACCTTTTGGTTTCTTTGGGTAGCACATGGTTGCTCACCTGGGTTGTGTTATGCCTCCTATGAAGCAGTTCTTTGTGGGACCAGTGATTTCACTGTGCTCTTGTTCTTGCTGTAGTTGTTAATTGTCTTTTGTTTGCAGTTCACTATACAGTAGTAGCCATGTCTTCCCTTTCATCGTACCCGGGGGCTCCACGTTTTGTTCCATTGCGATATCTGGGCATTGCAGGGCTATGGTGATGTCTTTCCTTGTCCACTTCTGGGCTCAATCAAGGATTCTGTGTTTTTAAAATTGTTTTCATCTAGGGATTGTTCTGTGTATTATCTGAGTTACTTAAAACTCTTGTAACTCCATGGCTTCTCTTAATTTGCCTGTCCCTCTCTTATACACTATTGGTGTTTACTGGTCTTTTATTTCTTCACACCTGTGTCTTCGAACAGTCTTGAACTGTTCCTTTCGCACTCCTGGTCCAAGCATTGGGGGGGCATGTAGCAAAGTGTTTGGGTATTGTCTGCAGGTGACCCACGGATTGTTATAGGTCAGGGATGTTTGCAGAAGCCATGTACGTGGTAGATGGTCTTCGTACTTGCCGGGTTAATTTTTGGACGGTTCCTTTCGTTTGCTTACTGATAATGTTTTTTACTTCTGATTCAGTGAAATTGTAATGCTACCATTAGGTTATATAGATCATAATAGATCAGCCCACGATTGTTTTTTTATACATGGTGTATGTTCTACCCAGTTCCTTCAGTCAATACCTGTCTTTTGGGCATGATGAGAGGCTTTTCAACAGTGTTTGTGTCCCTATGTGAATCTTGTCGCGCCACGGTTTATTAACAGCAGTGATCGTGTTCCGTTGGGTTCTAGACTCCATCCAGTGGAGAGTGTCTGTCCTGTTTTAACACATGTGGGCCATCTAATACAAAATGTTTCCAGGCATTTCAAAAATGGGCCATCCAGTGCAATTATCTGGTTAGATTTGGGTTAACTGTGTAATAATCCTATTGCTGTTTCAGTCCTGGTATTACATGCCATGTTTATTCTGTGTCGGTTTCAGAGATTTGGGTCTAAGATACAATTTTCCTAGTCCTGTTCTCAGAACTGGTTCACTCAAGAGTACCAATACATCCTCGTTAGTATTGTGTCAGACGGGTACTCCAGTACAATTAAGCCTATGGGTGTTGTCGGATGGTTCATCTTGTTACAGTTTCGTTCCCGTTCAGCACCGGGTTCAGCCATGAGAATGTCTAGCCCGGCCAAGGCCGGACCGCCTATCTGGCGTGCTGATAACCCGTGAATGGGGTTGGGGACAACCACAAGGGACACGCACTTCCTCCCATGACGTCAAGGTGGTCACAGAGCGCAACCAAGGTGTGGATCTATCGCTGTGATCGTCCTTTCGCACCTCTGAATCTTTGCCAATGTATTGTTAGTACCAGAGACTTGTGTTTAGATCATTGCCCATATAATAGTTATTGGCAAGTGTGAAGAAGACCAAAGAGAAAGTGGAGAACTAAAAATAACGGCAAGTGTGGAAAAATGCTAACTGAGACAATTAGTTTTATCTGTTATCCGATAAAGAAACATTGTCATTGTTGTCCCTGGATACCCCCTGTCTCTTAGTTTCTTTAGGTTTCTTGGTCTCCCCATCACCCTTTCTCTTGGATTTCTTTTGAATTACTCTCTCTGCCCCTGTCTATCTCACATCTTTTTCTCTCTCTTTCGCCGCCTCCTCGATCTCTCTCTCTTCTTCTCATATCTGTACTCCATCTTCTTCCCCTCATGTCTCCCCTGTTCTGTTTGCATCCGACTCAATCATTTGTTCTCTGTGTACTTGTTCTCTCTTCTCACGCGTCCCGTCCAGTAAACTTTAGGTCTCTCAGATGATAAAACAGTCCATTTGTTGTCAACAATACATGTTCCTACAGCTGAATGATGGAAGGCAAGACAGGTGAAGACAAAACAGCTGAAACCCATATTTATTACTGTATTTGGAGGGATTTCAATAGTTTGTACTAGAAAATAACTAAGAAATTACTGATGGTCTAGTGAACAATGGTGTGGATGTTTTGAGATCATTTGAGATAGGTAAAAAAAAAAAAGAAAAAAATTAGATGTTTTTTTGATAGTTTTGTCATGTGTCATGGATCTTTTGGGGGTGTAATTTTAGCTTTATTATATTTGTGTCAGTAAAATCGCATCTTGTTCCCAACCCTCTCCCATTGTTACAAGGGGTTTTTAGATAATGATAATGAAATATGAAAGTATCAAATCTCTCTCTCTCTCTTCTCTCTCTCTCTCTCTCTCTCTCTCTCTCTCTCCCTCTCTCTCTCTCAAATTTTTTTCCATTTTCACTTTCAAATAAACCTGTGTCTCTATGTCTGTCCATTGGTATGTCAATGTCTATCTTTCTATTGTGCTTATCTTTATGCCACTTACTAGACTTACACGTGTATACGTGAAAAAATGTAGGTTTCTTTCCTTCTAGTTGTTTTCCACAATAGATAAACCGACTGCAGCTATTTTCTTTGCCCAGCTAGTGACCAAATTAGTTGTGAGGAGGGGATGGTGAATCAGATTGTAGCAGGATTTCTTTATTTCTTTATTCATCTATATATTGTCTCTTTCTCTCTCTTTTCGTATGGTGACATACCTCATCCTCTCTTGTTCTTATAGTGATACATCTCTTTCTGTCTTGTTTTTATTGTGACGTACCTTCTGCTATCTTCTTCTTATAGTGTAACACCTCTTCCTGTCTTTAACCAGTGAAGCGTCTCAGCCTATCATGTTCTTATTGTCACACTTCTCTTCCCCTGTGTGTTCTTTGGGCGACACATCTCCTCTCTTGTTCCGACAGTGACACATCTTTTTCTGTATTGTTCTTTGAGCGACACATCTCTTTTTTTTAATTCTTCATTTCAAGTGACGTATCTCTTCCTGTCTCATTCTTTCAGTGACACGCCTCTTACTGTTTTTTTTTTTTTTGCAGTTGTTTCTTCTCTCTCTCTCTCGTTGTTTTGTACAGTGGACAAATCCTCCTCTCTTGTTTTGTATGGTGACGGTATCTCTTACCAGTCCAGTTCTTTGCATGCTATTCTCTTTCTCTCTTGTTCTTCGAGTGACAGATTTCTCTCTGCTCTCGTTCATTCAGTGCGACATCACACTTTTCCTGTCCTGTGCTGTCAGTGACAAATCACACCCTCTTTTGTTCTTGCAGCGGAGACTTTCCCAGGAGGCGGGCAAACAGAGACCTGTCTCAAGAAGAAGCCTTCATCTCGGGCCGTGGAAGGTGGGAAATCGCAGAGAGCGGGCAGCGTGCCGGCCTATCGCTGAAGAGGGAGCCATGCGTCAGCAGTGGAAGGAAGGGGAGGTCATTTTACCAAAGCTGAAGCAGAGGCCTCCCGCAGTAAGTGGAGGGAGGAAAACAGTTTTGCGGTGAGTAAACTGCCCTGGAGGAGACTGCCTCTGGCATGGAAGGTGTTGATCGTTTCTTTCTTTATTGTTGTGCTTTATTTTTTTTTGTATTGCATTTTATTATACAAACATGAAAACATAAAAACAACTGTTAAGTCCATACAGTAGTCTTTAAGACATAAGTACAAAAGCATCTGCCATAGAGTTACCTAATTGAAAAGGAAAAAACATAAACAAAAAAAAACACCACAGATAAGTAAACAAAAAAACACCTCCATCCACACACACATTCACACACACACACACACACACACACACACACACACACACCACACACACACAGAAAAGATGATGAGTTGATTCTTTATGTTCTTTCGTTTCTGTCATTTCTTTCGTTTTTCTTCAGTGTCTCTTCTTCAGTGTCTCAACCTCCAATCTGATGGAGATAATTTTCTGTTGATTGAACAATTCCCAGTATTCTGAAGCAAGATGCAGAATGAAGTAGGTCTGTTCATGTTATCATGCAATCAGGTGTAGCATGGTATAGCCTTATGTTCATTTTTGTCTCCTCCTGTCTGTCATGAAATGTCTGCCACGGTTGTGCTGCTGGTTGTGACATTGTATTTGTGGTGGGATTCAAGTGAGGTGTCAGAGAGAGTGGCTGTCCAGATGATGAACCACAATCAGTAGGAATGGGTAGGGAGAAGGATAGAGAAATGACCGAGATACGGGGGAGTAGCTGGCTGCCAGAGAAACAACTATGTTTAATGGAGATCGGTAGTTGGGGGATGACAGAATGGTATGGGGATGGTAATGGGGACTGGATGTAGTTTTTAAATCGTGGAGTGACAAGCTTTCCACAGAAGGCAGTTACACTGCTTCCAGTAGGAGATGTGCCACTCTCTAATGGCACTGGACAAAATGAATCCTTCCTTTTTTTTCTTTTTCCCTGTCCCGTCTTTGGTGCCACCTCAGTGGCTTTGCACCCACACAGCTCATTTGGACTCCTGTCCGAGCCACAGCCTGGTCGGCCATCCTGCTGATTCCCCATTCCCGACAACCGGCAATCCACAGGAACAGTTAATGTCAAGTTGTCAAGAGGCAACTCACCGGTAGGAGACACTGCTGCTGAGTCACTTCAGTGGTGTTCCGTGGTGCCTGTTCTGATCCAGAATATGCAGGACAACATTTACGAAAGCCCCTAACTGATGACAATTATTGCTTCAACGCGTAGCAGCATGAGTGAGCTCTCCCTCCAGACGTGGAGAGGACATTGAAACTAAGGTCGATGAGGATCATGAAGATGATGCTACGGATTTCCGGTCTGGTCTGAGACTGCATGACAGGGCTGCACTCTATGCTTACTTTCATAATATATCCCAGTGTCAGCAGCCCGAGAGAGATACAGGACACCTGTAGTGTTGGGTAGGAAACTTGAGCAACACTCTCAGAGGCGCATCTATTTAGTGGATGAAACTTGACTGCGTGGTCCCAGTCTTCCCAGTTTGAGCCGCGGTACCAAATGCAACTCTGGGTAGGAGCCAGTCGGGGCAGAAAAATCCACTTGAATGAATTCTTCCTGTTGCTGGTCTCACACAAAGAAAGGAGACAGATTGGCTTGGTTGGGTGGACAGTTGATCTTGCTGATGGCTTTAGCGTTGGCTTGACTGGGATGTTAGTGGCAATGACTACTCAAGGGGTAGGAGTTGTGAAACACTATCACCAGGCTTGCAGAGCTTGTCCAGTCTGTCAGAGGGATCCAGCGCAGCTGGTGAAAGTTATCGTTCATGCGGCCCATGTTGATGGTGGCAATTTACCACCCGACAGCAGGCAGCATGAGGGGGGTGTTTGTTCGTTTGTTTCTTTAAGATTTTTGCTGGCTTTTTTGCGTTTGGCTGTTTAGGCGTTTACAACGCAAAGGCACATTTCAGTTCTGGTCATACATGGGCCCTTGAAGATGCTTTCCTCAATGAATGCTGTCCCAGCCTACCTGAGATTCCAGCGAAAAAATTCCTAGAGTCTAGCCTTGCTTTGGTGGTGGTGGTGTTTTTGAGATGGGAGTAGTTCATCCAGGCCTTGTGTTTCTTGAAATCATCATGGCACCGGGCTGTTAACATGTGGTACCATTGTTACCATGGTTACCAAAGCAACAGGAGACCAGCAGCACCATGTCGTGAAACAAGCCACACAGTCGTTGAAAGTCAGAACGGCGTCCTGCACAGTCACAGCGGCGATCGCGCGAACGTCGGACAGCCGGCCCAAGTCAGGGCGTAAACAGTGGCAGGTGACCGTGTGGCACCGTGGTCAGCGCTTGTGGATCAGCTTCCCTGGACCAGGTACGTTCGTGATGGTTCCTGTCCGCGGGGTTTTGTTTGGTTGGTTTTTTAAAACACTCACTACACACACCATACAATGATAAAAATGGCACAAACTATGTTAGGTTGGTAATCAAGGTCCCGAACCAGCCCATTGTACTAATGCATAGGTCCGGACATTGCTAAAGTCGTAGCCACAAGACCTTAAATTCTGTCTCATCTTTATCTTTAATTCCCTTATTCATCAGCTTTATTATTAATCATGCACAGTGGGGTCTCCAAACTTAACGATGTGGTGTAGTGTCTGTGTAGTGATAAGGACCAGTCTACATGCGGGCGGTGACGTCTCCCTTGGATGAAAACTGAAACTGTTTTGTTTTGTTTATGGCTCTATTGCTCTTTGTTCGGCTTTGTGTTGATTCAGGTTTTTGCTTCTTTGATCTATTTTGCTTTGCTTCCTTGATTTTTTTTTCTTTTTTTCTTTAATTTGTTGTGTTTTGCCTTGCTTTGTTTTTCTTTTCTTTGGTTTTTTTTTTTCAATTTTGCTTAGCTTTTTTTTTTTTTTGATAGCTTTTCCTTTATTTTGTTTAGTTTTGTTTTTGAGATTTGTTTAGCTCTGAAGCTTTTTAAAAAAATTATTTGCTGTGTTTGTTGTTTGGATTCCTTTCACTGTTCTTTTTTTCTTTTGTGCTGCTGCTTTGTTTTGTCTTGCTTTGCTTTGTGTACTACGCTTCGCTGTACAAACCATATCCACTGTTTATCACTCTCCTGCGCCTCTCTGTGTCTGCCTTCATCGCCTCCTCACTTCTCTTGGTGAGGGAAATCATTCTACGTCTCCTGCACCCTGGTGAGGACACCAGGGTGTCTGTCAGAATCGAAGTCACAGCCCCACTTTTCCCAAAGCTCTGGGCTTATACTTTTCTTTTTGCTCACACTCCTCTGTATTAGCTGTGTGGGGGAAGGGAAAAAAATCCACTGATTTAATTTCAGCTTTTTTTTGGTCAGTCATCTGTTGATGTTCTGTAAATTATAGCCTTTTTTTTTTTTTTTTACCTGTCAAAAGTTGTATCGTTGCTGGATTGTATGTTTGTCTATCTGATGACTAGGTAGGGAGAGCTAGTTTTTTATGACTAAAAGCAGAACTATATGCTCAGGATGTGTAATGCTGAACAATTATGTAGTGGGGGAAAACAAGTGACGCGGCTAACACAATCTTCCGTCATAGTAGTGATTTTGCAAAAGAATTGAAGTCGTAAGATGAACAAAACAAAAAAAAAAAAAAAAAATAAATGCCTTATATATATAGTTATATATATAATAAAATGACGAATGAAAGTCCACTCTAGAGTATTTATTAAAAGTGCTTCACCCCAAACCGGGAGCGAATAACAGTTTTAAAATAAGGTTTAAAATGGAGGCATTAAAATGCATACAGCTCTGGTTCAAGCCCCCCCCCCCCTAGCTAAAGAGCTCTCTCAGGGTCCCCTGAGGAGAGTTTTTAGCGTGGACCACGATCTGTAGTTTGCAATCTCCATTTAAACTATATTTTAAAAACTTGGTATATATAAATATATATATAATATAGGTATATAATGATGAAATGAAGGATTACAGAATAACAAAACAATGTATATCATATATATCTATTTCTTTTTTTCATCTGTGTGTCGCCCGACATACACTTTAGCTGATTAAGGGTGCTTTTTTGTGTAGCACAAATCAGGAGCTGCAAAAAAAAAAGGAGGGGGGAAAAATCCGTAAAATGACATGGTTGGTGCTTTAACATCACCTAGTTTCATCTGTCCTCCGTTTGCTGATAGGTTTTTGAATGTCTACATTCGATGCAGTGCCAGGGGTAAGTCTCCATTTTCACGTTCAGTTTTAGCGATGGCAAACATTTTCTGTGGGTAGATTCTACAGATTTCTGAACAAAATTGACAATTTAAAAAAAACAAAAAAAAGCTACCAAATTTTGGATATGTATTCTACAATTTCGATATATTCTGGTTTATAAGCATTATATATTACTATCTTACAAAATACTGTCAGAGATTAGCGTACCGACGGTCGGCACATGGGAAGAGTTCTACGGACTTCCGTGTTGCTGAATCGTTGTCCACATTTTTAATGTAGGCTATCTGTGGGTTTTTCGGATGAGAGGAGTGACCTTCTTAGTTAAAAGGTTGACAGCCAGAAAAGGGACAGGAGCTGGCCACATGGCCTATATCAACCCAGGCAACCCTTTCCCACGCCACCACACCAAAAAAAAGGGAAAAAAAAAAAAGTCTTCACAGTGCTCTGTGGTTATTGATGAGAGTAGATCGGCAATCATCTGTTCACTGTGCTCTGAGGCCGCAGTCCTGTTGTCTTAGTTATTGGATTGTGTTTTGTCTGAATTTTAAGTTTTGCTCTGGGTGTTGCCTCTGTACTTGGTAATCTTGTGTTGTTTATGCGTTGTTTTTTATGTGTTATTAATGATCCGCCCATTTTTACGTTTACATTCATTCCAACGCTTACTCTTCTGTCTTGAGTGGTCGTTTTTTGAAAACACGGAATCATTCATTGGTGTTTGTTTCTTGCGTATTGTATGATGAGTATTCTCATGATTGTGGGGGGGGGAAGCTTTGAAACTTCATAAAAAATGTGTATTCTGCTGTGTGGGGTGTCAGATATGATTTGATTTCTGCCCCGCGCAGTGGAGATCCAGCAGAAATAAGTTCAATACAAAATTGTATTTGCGTGGGTGGTTGTCATTGTATCGAATTCTGTCCACAGCAGTGGAGGATCAAAGATGTCATTAATTGGTATTCGTTGTGTGGTGTGTATTATGTGTATGTATGAATTTCTGTCCACTGCAGTGGGAAAAAGGAAGACGAAGCTGGAGCCTCCACCCACAAATCAACGTCCCACCAACGCGACAGCGTCTCGTCAAAGATAGCGCGGTTCGTTTCACGGTCTCTCTGGACAATTCCCCCACACTGCTACCCGCCCCTTGCAGTTCAGGTGGCCTCCGCTCCCTCACTGTCTTGCCCCCCTCGGCAGCGGAACCTTAGTCCTGAAGCCCCAGGAAGGATCCCCATCGCCTACGTCATCCAGCGTGTAGTCGCCTCCCACGGGGTGGCTGCGTGGAGGGGCCGTGCTACCAAAGGGGGGGGCCCTGAGTGAGGGAGGAAGCGTCGCAAAGTGCACTGGGTGAGGCTGGAGGTGGGGGAGGGTCTGGGATGAGTGTGGTCATGGGGTGGGGGGAGGCGTTCGGTGTCGGCATGTGACAAAAAACGTTCTCTTTGTGAAAATTTGCTGGATGAATGAGAGACTGGCGTGAGGGACACAGGGCATGTGGAGGTGGGGTGTGAGGTAGGGGTATTAGTATGACGGAAATCACAGACTGTTTTCATGGTCTTAATTGTCTGCTTTTATGGTTGAACTATTGAGGTGTGAGGTTCTGGGGGATGCAGTGAATGGAAGACCTCCGTGAGCAGAGATCTGTTTTATGCCTAGTTGGTAGGATCATGATAGTGTGCATCTATTACAGCATGCAGGTCATTGCTCCTTAGCAAGCAACATATGTAAAAAAAAAATGCCCCAGTGACAAGGTATAGTACCCTCCAGTCTGTTCATTATTTTCGGTACAGATTCAGTTGGATTCTTAAAAAAAAAATTAGCTCTCAGTGTAATTTCAAAAAAGAAATTTGAAAGTTCTTTTCAAGAAACATTGAATGTGTCATTTATGAATTCCATGTAAATGCCTGGAATTATAGAAAGTATTGAAAAAAATACGCACTCCTTTTTGTTTTCCAGAGTATTTCAGTTTACCGTGCCCATATCTAAATGTAGGGAAATAGACATTAATCTGCTAGGAAGAAGAAAGACAATGAACTGATTTACAGGAGGGTGGGACAACAAAGCAAAAAGTCATTGATGTAAGAGCAAGCCACCGTATCCCTCCAGACCAGAACATGCCCCAGTTGGAAAAGCTGCGGTCCATGTTGCATTGTGCAGCTTGCAAGAACGACTGAAACGATGGGAGAAACTGGGAGGACTTGACGAACGAATGAAAGATCTGATGGACTTGATCGTCACAGCCCGCACAGGAAGCGAAACTATGTTGAGATGCTTACACACTTTCTTTTCATGTTACATTTTCGACATGCACTGGCTGCTTTGGGGTGCTGTTGGATTCCTTTTTTGAAATGTTGGTGTAGGAGGAATTCCTATGGAAGTATAGCTGTGGTATTATCTCGAGGTTGATGCAAGGGACAAGACACACAAGCTATGTCTCCTGATGAGGTCTACCAGCAGACGATAAATGCCTATCGGAGGCAGGCGATATGAAAGTCTGTCTTCCAAGGACGGATTACAATGGTTTTCCTAGCTGCCAGTGAAAGGGATTGCTTATATTACTGACTTTCATTCTAACTTTCTTGATCCCTTCTCCATAGCTGTCCGGTTTGTTTTTCTTGGAATCCGGCATGCAAGTCATTGATATAATGATGAAGAATTGTTAGTCCTGCACTTGTGTTATTCCGATAACTAAAATGTTCAACAAACTGTGTGACCATTTTTCTACCAAGATACATTTGGAATAACAGTGGTCAAGAAGTTTGCGTTGGTCCTGGTTAGGTTGTGTTGGTGTGAGGTTTCGAACAGGCCATCGAGCACGACTTCAGTCGTTGTCACCTGCCGCCACCGTTCTAAACAACTGTGATATTCCAGCAATTGCTGAGGACTCATCTTAAAATAGACTTAGAGAAACACCTTCTGAGATTGGGAATTATCTGAAACATGAGATGGCATGTATATGGACATGGAGTGGGGGGGTTTTTTGTGCTTTTTTTCCTATTTGCTTTTGCGCAGCAGAATGGGGCATTAGAAGAACATTGGCTTGTGAATAAAGTGCATGGAATGGGTATCTGACAGATTTGAGAGACAAGGTCCAGGAGTGACGGCTATAGTACAGAGCGGCCAGGTTGGACTCAGGTCCTGATTAATACAGAGGAGGAACCAGTCCTTTAATTGCACAGTGATTATAATTTCGCATTTCAGCCCCACACAGTGATCAAACAGATTGGCCAGTGTACATGGGTCCATGAACGGTTTAAAGAGCTGCTCACTGATGACAGTAGGGAGGTGATGTACATAGTTCCGTGAAGGGAGCATGGTTTGAAAACTGCTACTGATGACAGTTATTTTGATGATGATGATGTACATGCTCCATGAATGGTGTAAAGCTGCCACGTGATGGTACAGTATTGATGATGATGATGTACATAGCTCCTATGAATGGTAAAGCTGCCAGCTGATGACAGTTATTGATGATGATGAGAGTAGCTAGCTCCATGAATGGTTAAGCTGATACTGATGACAGTTATTGATGATGGGATGTAATAGCTCCATGAATTGGTAAAGAGCTGATGACAGTATTGATGATGATGATGTACATAGGTAAAGCTCCATGATGGTATTGAAAGCTGTACATAGCTGATGGTACAGTATGATGATGATGATGATGTACATAGCTTCCGATGAATGGTAAAGCTGCCACTGGTGATGACAGTATTGATGATAGGATGTACATAGCTCCATGAATGGGTAAAGCTGTACTGATGACAGTTATTGGATGATGATGGACCTCGCTACAGAATGGTTTTAAAGTGCCACTGATGACAGTATTGTGTGATGATGACATAGTCCCGTGAATGGTAAGCTGCTACTGATGACAGTAGTGATGAGGAGTGACATAGCTCCAGGAATGGTAAGCGTCCATGATGACGTATTGATGAGGTGATGGGCAATTGGGCAGGGGACCAGATGACAGTACTAAAGGGGAGGACACAGACAGGCTCAGTGGTCGCGAGGGGTCTGGTCTTCTTTATAGGCTTCGTTAGTATGCGTTTGGTGATTATATACTATTATACTACTGGATACTGTACTGTCTACTACACCAGGTTACTACACCACTTATTTTGACCTTGAATCCTTGTCGTCGGTGAGAACCCAAGGACCACCAGGAGAAACATTGGACAGTGTGTATGGCAACTGGCAGAACGAAAGAATTGATTAGGCTATGTCCGCGTGTCAGTTTGTGTACAGGCATCGCTAGGGACTTTTTTTTCCAATGACACCATCTGCTTTTGGCGCAATGTCTATATGTACCTATTCTGCATGACCATAAATTAAAAAGCTCTGCCATGATAAATAGGTGGTTATATTCCACAGAGTTTGCATTATCTGCCGTTCGTTTAGTCAACAAAGTTAAAAACTTTCGTTTTCCCGTGTTCAGTTCTTCCACCGCATCTGTCAAACGATTGGTAGATCGATTAAACCTGAGGCAGAAAACAGAAAAGAAGGAAAAAGAAATTATCAGTCTTTTTTTATGGCTGAGAGAAATACAATGAATTAATGTGCTGATATAATGGTAAGCAGACCAGTGGATGTCTATCATCAATTTCTTTTTTTTTTTCTATTCCTTCATACTGCAGCTGAACGTTCTGATAGGATTGTGATCTGCTTTGCCGAACCTATTTGGCCAGGCAAGCAATCAGATCGGCGAAATGCCCTAGCCTGTAGCTTCCCTGTACCGCAGTCTACTTTGCCAAGATTTCAAAATCAGCCAAGATGACATCCCAAATGACTATCAAACAACATAGGCAACAAAAGGTATATCCTTATAAACTGGACATGGCATAAATGATGAATGCCAGAACATTCAACTGTGCAAGTAATGCTCAATAGCATGTGAGTTGTACATACCAGGCATGTGGGAGGACCTTGACTGCCGACTAGCGATGGAGAGGCCAGCAGGCCCACTGAATTATTGGGAAGGTAGTGTTTGAGATTAAACCCATAAACAGAAATCTATTCCACCCCCGCCACACCAATGATCCAGCCAAACCACTCCATTCCAAGCCAGCGCTGATGAGGGAACAGAAGTGTGCCCGTCTTACCGTATTCTATAATGCATAATTTTTTTGTTGTTTTTTTTTCACAAGCTATTTGTGCTATAGTGCCTCATTCAAGTTGGCTGTCAAGCCGCTCATATTGTAGTCATGCAAAGTTTGCCACATAGCTGTATGAATGTTGTTCACTTTTCATTCTTTAACATTAGAGGCAAGAAGAGATCAGCCATTGAATAGGCCTTTCCCTATGCCTGAGTACGTCATGCATTTAGAAGTGGTAGCACTAGATTTTACTTTCTGCTTTTCATGCAATATAGCAAAATCACTCTTACTTGGGCGTAATTGAAAGATTGCTATTTTTTTAATTTTTTGTTTTTAATTTCTATTTTTATTTTTGTTTTCCTATTCAAATTTTTTATATTACTTTTTTGTAGTTTCTTTTATAGAAGGGTAGCTCACTAGTCTCCAGCTTAAATGTACTATAATTGGGCGATCCTGCTTGTCAGCTTGCCGGTTGATGTCAAAGTCAAAAGTACAAACTGTACAAAATTGTAGTTTTCTCAGATTGTCGAACATTAGAAATAAGCCAGTGATATCTGACCTTTTCTGCACATCAGCCAGCCATTTAAAAAAAAAAAAAAAAAAAAGATAAAAAAAAAAATCCGGTGAAACGCCGAAAAGTATGTTAACCGAAATGTATGAAAGTCAGAGTGAATAACACAAATGGAGAAACCAAAGAAGAATGGATGGCGAGGAAGAGTGGTGGCGACAGGGGCTTTGGGGTGGATTTGGCCGTACTTTGTTGGAGGGGAAGGATATAGGAGAGGCCTGTACAAAATAGAGAAGGATGAAATATTACAGAAAGTAAAAGCCATGATGCGATGAGAACGTTGGAGAAAGCATTGTAGAGGAGAAGTGAGATTGCGTTACTATTACAATGTGTACATTGTCTTCACAACAAGTGCTGCCTACTGTCGCTGGGAGGTGTGTAGTGTGAGGTCTGGGCTTGTGTGTAGTATGCCCCTTATGCTGTGTGTGTCCGTTAGGGGTAAGGCCTGTGTGCTGTCTGTGATGTCCGGTGTGTCATGAGTGATGTGTTCGTGTGTGTGCCTGCGTGCATTGTGGATTAATATGTGCCTGCTGTCGGCTGTGCATGCTAGTAGGATACACTAGTGCAGTGCATCAGAAATACCTCACTCAGGTGACCTGGGAAGAGCCTATGTACACTGATAAAGAGATCATGTCGACATCAACAATGCCTGTACAGGGTCAGTAGAAAAATGTACAAACAGCTGACATCTCTCTAGTTACATGAGACATCCAGATTTAGCCTGAAAGTCAGCTAGCATCCTGTATACTGCAAAGGACTCTGCCTCTCAGCTTCCAGCCTTAACAGCGAATGTTTGACGCTGCTATATGACATGCGAGCGTTGGCCAGTATCTAATATTTTGAATGCCAAATTTCGCGAACACAAACACAGTCGAGACGAATGACCAATTACCGTGCATGAGTGAAGGTCCAAGCGCGAACGATAATTGGCCTCAGAGAAGGCACCAGTGCTGAGATGCAGTTCTGTGTGCGGTTGTAAGCCATTTGCGATGCGCTAAAATTATCAATGCGTTCTCATATGCTCCAGTGCCTAGTGAAGCGCGATTAGAATGTTATTACATATTTCCGCTGATTTTTCATTCTATTCTTTTCTTCTCCTCGCTCGTATCCTGCCACCACACTCACCCTTTTTTTTTCTTGGTTAATTTACCCTGTTTTTAAAAATAAATCCTTTGCAGGACCGACAGGTTATACGTGTCAGTTTTACGTTAGAGTAAGGTAATGATGGAGCCCGAATTGTGTTAGCCTGCCACTTCGTATTATTCCCTACCTATACTACAATATGCTTCAACATAAAATAAGACATACACATCGGTCAGACATAGGTGAACGTCCAGCTGACTCAGAAATATGACATGGATGTTACAGGTCATGTAACTGCGAGGTGCGCACAGGGTTAATGAGAGGGATGGCTTTGGAGAACTGTGTGCCAGCTCAGACCATCATCAGCCTATGAGACTAATGATGGAACCTAATGATGATTGTATAAGTGCCCCATAAACCTAGACCTGGATTAGTTTATTCATCTACAAAGTTTTCATTTTCGTGTGTGTTGGGACTTCAGCCTGCAAGCTGACCAGTCTGTCTTATGCTGTTACTCAGAAGCAGTAACATACATTCAGTTGCACCACACGGAGAAACAACCTCCTGACAGTCATGATGACTGTCAGCAACGCTGCGGACTGAATGACGCCATCCTAGTGTTTCCAATAGTGCTTAGCAAGTTGTTGTTTGTTTTTTTATTCGCAGGCCCGAGCAACCAGAGAAACTGCCCCTGTCTAGACACCCCTTGCTTGTACTTCTTGACAGGTATTACACGCATGCTTGTCTCAGTCTGTGATGTGAGTGCACCAGTATTCACACAAACTAGTCTCCACTCACATACACACTCACACGACACACACACTAATTAACTACACACACACGCCTAGCACACACACACACACACGCAAACACACAAACCACTTCCCACAAAAAAACCCCTCACACAAGCACACAACACACAAACCACCACACAACACATCACACACACACACACACTTGCCACAACAACTAATTTGCCGCATGTCTGAATGCCTTTCTAGGATAATATAACAAAAACAAATGTTTAAATGGAGGATCAAAAAATTGTTAGCCAGTAGACCAACAGTGCCCGATACTTATGAGGTCTGACATCGACACTACAAAAACAAAGCGGAAAATTGCTCGCAGCGTGGAAGGCGATGCCAGACAGATGGTTCAACAATTTAATTTAAGAGCCCGTTACTCCATGAAATCCCCCCCCCCAAACCATAAATACAGATGCCAACATAGAGTGCTTAACATGTTTTCACGCTGCTGAACAAAAATAAATAAAAAAGAAGTCAGACCATCTAGGAAAGATTTTTAAACCTAGAATACATGGCTGGGCAAAATTTAAGCGGTCGGAAACTTCCAGAGGTGTTATACAGGCCGAATAGATCTTAGACATAGTACTTCTCGTAACAGTGAAAAAAGTCTCCCAGTCTTGCCTTTTTGCAATAATCACTTTTTGTATTTTCCCATGCCAAAATCAGTTAGTTACATTTAGTGTGAACAGGTCTTTCCTTACGCTGAGGAAACACTCTCGCCGTACATCAGTATCTCACTTACCGCCCCTCCTTGACAATACCACCGATACAGGATGCAGTAAGTCGTCCCTTGTTTTGCTATGATTTTTGGGAACTGCCAGAAGTGGACGAAATTTACTGATGCGATATGTGCTACACCGCATAAAAGCTGAATCTGTTGTCGGTGGATGCATAGCGCTGCGTGAAAATGCCTTGATGTAATATATTCGTGTGCTGTGTAGTGGAGACTACAGTAAAGTCCAACTACACATATGTGAAGGATGTGTGGCTGACCGATGTGTTCGGTTGCAGTGCTGCACAGGAAGATGTCAGACAAAGCACTGACCGGGGCAGACTGATGGTCACAGTGCCCAGACCTGAAGTGGAAGATGACCATGGCCCGCCCTCACAGCCCAGGAGATAGATAGTGCAGCACCCTGTCACTGATTAAGATAGTAGTGGTGGGGGATCGCCTGTAGGTTAAGTGAAATGTGTTGTGTGATGTGTGTTAGGATGCTGTTGCCTGTTGTGATTGATCTGTCAGTTAATATGTGTGTGTATGATGTAGCTTGTAGACCAGTAGGTGCGCGTAGTGTAGTGCCCTTTTTGGTGTGACGGTGTAACAAATAGATCGTTCGGTGTGATCATGTGATGATGCTTGTGTGTGTGTTTGTGTGAGTTAATACTGTGTTTTTTATGAAGGGTGTGTGTGTGGTTGTTTTCACGGCAGAACTTAACGGGGTGCCATGGGCGGGCTTGATGTGATGTCCTCATGGTGGCTGTGCTGTGCTCGTGGTCGATTGCTCGATGTAGTGCATCTGATTGCTGTCGGTGTTGTGTGTTGTGAGATTAGTTTAACCAGGATGTTGGATCTCCTTTGTCGCTGACTATCGTGTGACGATGTCTATTGTCCTGTGTGGAACTATATGATGTGCTGTGTTGGTGTGTTCCCCCCTTCCCCAGCTAATTTCTTTGTTGAAATTTCAGCTATTGCTTTTAGATGCTGCTCCCCGCACATAAGTACTCACTCTTTTACTTAGTGCTAGTACATCCTAAAGTGTTTTTCCCCCCCTCCTTTCCATACTGACAAATGCCGAGACACAGGAAACACGCCTATGTAATGTCAATACACAGTGCACCATGCATGTTTTTGCGGCATATGCTGGTGGCATGTACGCCAAAACGATGTGATGTGTGTGTATATGGTACTATCGCTAGGAATTAGCTGGTTTAATATAATCCATCATGACAGCATCCAGTCATCTTTTTCTGTTTGTCTTCAGACTGCCTCTGAAGGGCTGTTAATTCCCACACCCAATCTATTGCTAACCCCCCCCCCCCTACCCCAGAATCCCAAATCTTGTCTTAAGTGGCCTAGAACCATTACACGAGAAATTCATGTCAGCGTGGGCAACACCTACCGCTTTGTAGTGGTAGGCTCGCTAGGACACACTGTCCTCATCCTTGGTCGCACACGGTGACGTCAGTGCACAGTGCCCTGCTTCTGATCCAACATGCTAGATTCAGACTTGCATTCTGATGACAGTAATGCCCATGTGTCAGTAGATTAGTCCTTCCTGGAGTGGCACTCATGACTGGTTCATCCAAATAGACGTGCCCAGTGAATATAGTTGGCCAGTACCTGCAATGACTCGATTCATGAAAGCCACAATCCGATGATGATGACAGGGCAGAAGTGACTGATGAATCCCGAGCGACTTTAAGAACCTGTCAGCCCATGAGGGCAGGGCTTGAAGAAGTCACTATGAACTTTTTTTTTTGCGTTTTTTTTTCATGATCTATTAGGTACGATACTACAGCCAGATGTGATTGAAGATGGATGCTTTAGGAATTCCCGATTTATGGGTGATGATAACCTTAATGACAGGTTACAGTACTCTAAGCTTTCTTTTTATGTGGGAATATCCCTACATCAACCAGCGCCTCAAAGATACAGATTCTCAGCAGCACTGCCAGGCTCAAAGAAATGTAGACATCCACTAGTGTGTCTCAGAAAGCACCCTGTCTGCCAAGGTGAATATGAGAAACTCAGAAAAGTCGAAGGCTGCACCAAACTCTTTCCATTTGACCAGCAGGTTAGCATAGCTATACTCGACTCATGGTTTTAAATAAAAATAAGCAACAACAGAAATATCACGCCCCCCCCCCCACTACACATGTTCGTTTGATTGCACGCGGCTCAGCCCACCCCACCCGCCATACCTCTACGCCCTGTGTTTGTTAGCTGATGCTGACAACCTGCACACTAAGGCGTGCTGTCCCCAACACAATACATTGTATCTGCAGCCCTTCTGAACCGCCTTGCTGACACCACATGACAGAGCCACAAGAACTGAATGCTTTTGCTTATATCAGAGTCTGATGACATCAAAAACACAATTGTTGATACCCCTCGAACCAAGCAATAACACAACCCCCGCACAGCAAAGAAGATAGCACGCGTGTTGATTTTGTAACAAAACTGCCATTAGTACTATGCCTGTGATTAATTTCAACAAGCTAACCATCCACTGTGCAGTTAAGAAACATGATTGCAAAGTTCTGTGCCGACCAGCTCAACTCGGAAAGCAAATATAAACTTTTCTTTGGTTTATAGGTAAGGTATCACATAAGTGGGAGATGATAATGTAATAGAAGTCGCCCACCATACTAGTTTAATCAAGCCGATAACTCACAGACATAGCTTGTTAACAAGTGAGGGTTGCTTGAATGGACTCAGTATATACTGCAGAATTGAAAAAAATGTATGCTGAATGTTTTTAACGGATATAATTAACTGCTAAAAAAAATGACGCGTAAGTAAGCTGAAATTAAAATGAACATCCGATCATGACACAAGAGAATAACAACGATGGAATGCATATACGTAGTGCCCATCAAAGCTTGATAGTTCCATATAGATGTGAAACAGATGATGTGAGTACCACAAGGCTAAAAGAGCTATAGAATTGGATGAGAAGTCTAGCGCGTACGATCGATGAAGGGGCCAGCAGGTGAATAGGACCGAACAGATTTGAGTTGAAACACGGACAAATCAATGAAAAATTTATCGAAATTATAAAACAATAAAAAAAAAGTCAGAGAATGATTGAACCCGAGAGCGTGCGAGGTACTCAACGAAGATCACCTAGAGTATGATGAAGCTGGACATACTCTTCGAGACTAGCATGACAATGTGGACTAACTGCTGGGTGATGCCATGGGATGTAAGGGTGTTGTGTCTGTGATGCTGTGTGAGAGTGGTGTGTGATGTGTTGGTTTGTGGTGTGCTGTGTGGTACTAGTGGCTATAGTGGACTGAATGGTGGTGGTAGTCGTCGCGTTGGATGAAGATTCGAGAGAGAGAGAGAATGAGATCGGACAAGTCTCGCCGTTGTGATTCAAAATACACTTTAGAAGATGGTGAGTGAATATAGCGCATATAATGTGTAATATCTCGGTGCCATGCGACTCCCCAAAGAGCTAACAGGTGATGAAAGTCCCAATAGCACTTTCACAACTTCATATGTATGCCACCCTAAATGGCTCTGATATAGCAAATCCATTGGGGAGTAGTCATAAGCTACATTGGAAATTATGATATGGTGAGTCAATGATACCCATAGCCACTGTAGTACCTCGACAGGGACAATGCCCTAGAATCCGAGATATAGTGATTCCTAGGCTACTCCCTTGTTAGAGTTTACAGGCTTGCAGCGCCATAGTCATTCCTTGCCCAGCATTGCGACATGACCTCACGATACTCCAGCCACCCCACGAAACCCAGAAACCTCCTCGTTCCTTATGGTCTATGTTTATCACACACACTGCCCATGATGCCGCTTCACTATTATCAAAGTGACAAAATAGCTATCGCCAATATATGTATACCACCCCCCTGTTTGACTATTGATTTAGGCCTACAAGGTTGACTACTCCACAGTGTTATTTTCTGTGTTCCAGTACTCCTGCATCATCCTGGTTGCCCTTGCCCAAGACCTATTGTTTGAAGTAAACTGTAGAAGATCGAAGAAGAACAGGTGCCACACAAATAGTTTCAGGTATCGCTTCCACGCTCATGTTATCCCCTTCTCTTCAAGTCCCTTCAGCAGGGATCCTTGTTGTGAGCCAATAGACATGCCCAGTCTGTGGACGCCACTTTTTACACTAGAAAGCTTTCACAAATGTTTAATGCACCATGGCCTACGAAGAACCACCTCTTCTAGCCATTGCCTTTTGCTTTTTGGTCTCTTTACACACATCAACATTTTGCTTATTCCTGCTGACCACAGCATCTACAAGATGACTGCCATTTCAGCGGAACGCTAATCCTATGGCCCGTGCCACAAATGCACACATTAAATGCATGTACAAGTAAGCAGAGCCAAAAATGATGTGTATCTGTTGACTCTGCTATTTTCTTTATGTTATTGAGAGAGGTCTCGCGAGCCCTTGCCCCGAAAGCTGGGCAGAGACCCCTCTGCCTTACTATGAAGAAGGGATGCGTCATGCGTCTTTTTGTATTTACGTCAAGAATTGCGAGAGCTGAAACTGCCCATAAGTCTGTGTGCTGGGTATCTGCTGTGAATTCTAGAAAAGCCTAACTAAGAACCTACGACAAATAAGTATAGAAAGCTAAGGACCTTAGTTCCATTCCACGTCAGCCGGCTCTTAGATAAGTGATGAGTGTACTCCGCTCAAAGTCTGAATTTGCACATTCAAGATGTTCAGCCTTGTCAACAACAACGCTAGTCAAGGGTGTTGCGCAGTTCTTTAGAGTTCTTTTCTTGTTTGTCATTGGAAGGCAGTCAGCTGCTTGCGCTTCTCAGATAGATGCTGCATAGATAGTCAACAAGAGGGCCATCCCAGCTTGAATAGACAACTCGAGGCCTTGATAATTGACAATCTTTTTTTGTAGAGAATTTCTTACTCCCGGCGCGAAACACCTGGACAGCGAGGCAGCCAGACATCCACGTTCGAGGTCCTGCTCTAAGAGAGGGCATTGACTCCATCGGAAACCAAGGCCCAATGTACTCATTTTCTTGTTTGTCGCGACGTGAAGATCAGATCATGGACTTAAAACCGTGCCGCTCCTGTCCGAACCTGGTCCCCCCCACGGGTCTGCGTGTCGTAACTTCTAAGAAGCCAATTAGCGATGCAAAATGGTGTGTTTTTTTTTTTGCGTGAGCGTTTACTGTAAGGTGCTTTTTATTCTTTCTGCGTCAAACCATACTAGTTGACAGCTTCGTGATTTTTTTTTTTTTTTGACGGTTTTTTTTTGATATAACAAGTTATTTCTGTGGCAAAGCCTAAACACATGATAAATAAGGACATACACAACATTAGAATTATGAAAAAAATCAAAAAAAAAAAACCTAAGTACAAACAAACAAAAGTATCCATAACACACAAAAACCAATAGGGGGATAGGGATGTGTGGCGGGAGGTGAGGGTTGATCAGATGGCCGCGCAGAGCTTGCGGCAGGGAGAATTGGAGGAGCGGAGCCGTCACATACACGCTTGCTGCCAGAACGTAAATCATCCAAAACGATACTTCAGGCATTGATTGGGAAAAAAAACGCCACAGTGAGAGTAAATCCGTTAAATGAAATGCCTGAATAGATTGCAAACCCATTAACCGGTTTCATTTCATAGCCCAGTGGCTCTGTAGACTGGCATTACAACATACGTCTGTTTTGTTTTTGGATGAGCGCTGAATACGTACAACCTCGCAGGGATGCTGCCTGCACTGTGGGGTGGCTTGTGTTTTGCGGTTTGGGTCATAGGTTTTTTAGTTCTTGTTTGTCTGGCCTTGTTCGCCGTTGATAGTCCGCGTGATCAGCTGACGTCTGTTGCGGCGTGGTTTGTCCTTCCTTCTTGGGTGTGATGTCCTAGGTCGTGTTTTTTCGAGGTTTTTTTCGCTAACTTTGCTCCCCGCTCTTCTGTGGTTTGGCGGTTCCGCTTCCCGTGTCTTGTCCCTCCTTTGGAGTTTTGTTTTTGCGGCTCTTTTTTTGAGTTTGGGTTTATTCTTGGGTTTGTTTACGGTTTTCTACTTTGCCTCTTTGACCTCCAGTATTTTTATGAGGTTTTGTTTTTTTGTTGCGTGTAGATGTGTTTTGATTCATATTTATAGTGAGAGTCTTCCTGTTAGTGGTTTGGCGTTTCTCGTTGTGCGACGGGAATGTTTGGCTTAAATTTGATATGAGTTAGGGAGTGTTTTTGTGTTTTTTTGTTTTTTTCGTCGTGTTCGTGGTTGACCCTCTCCTTGGTTTTTTTTTTTTTTTATTTTTTTTTGTTTTTTTGTTTTTTTTTTTGCTGTGTGTTGCTGTGTGGAATGTTAATAAAACCCCACCTATCTCCCCGAATTGGGGGCTTTTTCTTTTTTTTTTCTTTTTTTTTATTAAGATAAAGTAAATGCCTGGCAAATAGTCTTTCTTGACAATCTGTAATGAGTTTCAACACCCCTGCCGCTGAAAAGACTTGATTTAAGTAACACCCCTTGGAACACTTTGTGTGAGAAATCAGACATTTGTTTTTCACTTAATACCCCCCCTGACAATGAAAAGATACCTGTTAGATCTTTTCTCTGAAATTTACAACACCACCCCCACCCAATGACGCTGAACCAAGACCCCCCCCGCCCCCCGCGCTTGTGTTTTTTATAATTGCTCACCCACCTCATGCCGCTGGAAAACAAAAAGAATCTTTTCTATAAGACCCCCCCCTGCCGCTGTGAACAGACTTTCTAATCTACCCCCCCCCCCCGTACGACGGGAAAAGACTTTTCTAATTACCCCCCCTAGTGCGCTGAAAGACTTTCTATATACCCCCCTGCCGCTGAAAAAAGACTGTTCTAATTACCCCCCCCCCCCCTGCCGCTGAAAAGACTTTCTAATTACCCCCCCGTGCCGCTGAAAAGACTTTCTAATAAATACCCCCCCTGCCGCTGAAAAGACTTTCTAATTAACCCCCCCCCCCCGCCGCTGAAAAAAAGGACTTTCTAATTTTATACCCCCCCCCCGCCGCTGAAACAAGACTTTTCTAATTACCTCCCCCCTGCCGCTGAAAACCTTTCTATTACCCCCCCCCTGCCGCTGAAAAGACTTTCTAATTACCCCCCCCCCGCGAAAGACTTTCTAATTCCCCGCCCCCTGAAAAGAACTTTCTAATTACCCCCCCCTGCCGGGCTGAAAAGACTTTCTAATTGGCCCACCCCCTGCCGCTGAAAAGACTTTCAATTACCCCCCCTGCCGCTGAAAGACTTTCTAATTACCCCCCCCTGCCGCTGAAAAGACTTTCTAATTACCCCCCCCTGCCGCTGAAAAAGACTTTCTAATACCACCCCCTGCCGCTGAAAAAGACTTTCTAATTACCCCCCCTGCCCGCTGAAAAGACTTTCTAATTACCCCCCCTGCCGCTGAAAAGACTTTCTAATTACCCCCCCTGCCGCTGAAAAGACTTTCTAATTACCCCCCCCTGCCGCTGAAAAGACTTTCTAATTACCCCCCCCCCCCTGCCGCTGAAAAGACTTTCTAATTACCCCCCCTGCCGCTGAAAAGACTTTCTAATTTACCCCCCCTGCCGCTGAAAAGACTTTCTAATTACCCCCCCTGCCGCTGAAAAGACTTTCTAATTAATTACCCCCCCTGCCGCTGAAAAGACTTTCTAATACTACCCCCCTGCCGCTGAAAAGACTTTCTAATTACCCCCCCTGCCGCTGAAAAGACTTTCTAATTACCCCCCCCCTGCCGCTGAAAAGACTTTCTAATTACCCCCCCCCTGCCCGCTGAAAAGACTTTCTAATTACCCCCCCCCCCCCCCTGCCGAAAAGACTTTCTAATTACCCCCCCCCCCCTGCCAGCTGAAAAGACTTTCTAAATTACCCCCCCCCCTGCCGCCGCTGAAAAGACTTTCTAATTACCCCCCCCCCCCTGCCGCTGAAAAGACTTTCTAATTACCCCCCCCCTGAAAGACTTTTCTGCCACTGAAAAGACTTTCTAATTACCCCCCCTGCCACTGAAAAAGACTTTCTAATTACCCCCCCTGCCACTGAAAAGACTTTCTAATTTACCCCCCCTGCCGCTGAAAAAGACTTTTCTAATTGCCCCCCCTGCCGCTGAAAAGACTTTCTAATTACCCCCCCCTGCCGCTGAAAAGACTTTCTAATTACCCCCCCCCTGCCGCTGAAAAGACTTTCTAATTACCCCCCCCTGCCGCTGAAAAGACTTTCTAATTACCCCCCTGCCGCTGAAAAGACTTTCTAATTACCCCCCCCTGCCGCTGAAAAGACTTTCTAATTACCCCCCCTGCCGCTGAAAAGACTTTCTAATTACCCCCCCTGCCGCGCTGAAAAGACTTTCTAATTACCCCCCCCCTGCCGCTGAAAAGACTTTCTAATTACCCCCCCCCGCTGCCGCTGAAAAGACTTTCTAATTACCCCCCCCTCCGCTGAAAAGACTTTCTAAATTACCCCCCCTGCCGCTGAAAAGACTTTTCTAATTACCCCCCCTGCCGCTGAAAAGACTTTCTAATTACCCCCCCTGCCGCTGAAAAGACTTTCTAATTACCCCCCCCTGCCGCTGAAAGACTTCTAATTACCCACCCTGCCTGCGCTGAAAAGACTTTCTAATTACCCCCCCTGCCGCTGAAAAGACTTTGTAATTACCCCCCCCTGCCGCCTGAAAAAGACTTTCTAATTACCCCCCCTGCCGCTGAAAAGACTTGTTTATAAGTGAAAAAAGTGTTGCAGGGAGTATCCTGAAGAAGGGAACATGGAGAAGACAAGGGAGGACAGCATGGACAACCAGGAGGACGACGACATAGAAGGTACCACGAGTAGTTGAAGTTAGACATGCACGTATGTTTATGTATATGCGTGCGTGGCTTACACGCACACACACACACAGACACCCAGACACACACACACACACACACACACACACACACACACACACACACACACATGCACACTTTTTATATATATATATACTTGAACAAAAGAAGGAAAAGAACAACAAGTTCCGTTCATAACCCAAATTTTCGGCACCAGGCCTTCCTCCGGGGAGTTTATTGCGACGAATGATCAAAACATCTCTCACACATGTTCACTCTGTTCATCTGAAAAATATATATATCTGTTAAAAACAGAATGGTAAAAGGAAGTTTACCATTCTGTTTTTAACAGATGTTGCTCCCCAAGGGGTCAAGCATTTAAGAATTTTTATTAGGCATTTTAGTGGTATTTTTATGTATATATATATATATATATATAGGGTGATGAATAACATGTTAACATGTTGCAAAATATATTTGCATGCATGCAGGCTGTACATTCTTTTTCAGAAAACTAAGATTGACCCATTTAGAGCGTGTCTGGTCATTGTGTATAGATTGTGTATAAAAATGTACAGATTGTGTCCATGTTTTGTCTTTGTGCTTTTCTTAACGCATACACACACACACACACACACACACACACACACACACACACTCACTCACACACACGCACACACTCACACACACATCTGCTGCCTTGATTGACCCTTTCAGGCAAGCATGACACCTAAACAGGGCACACCATTTGTTGGCGATTTTAATCACCTTGTGCTGGTTTTTTTTTTGTTGTCTTTTTAAATCAGCAAAGGTCTTGTCACTTTAGGGAAAATTGGGGGGATACAGGTAGACATTTTTGAGGTGCTTTATCACAGAACAACTAAAAAAAAAAATTATCTGTGAATTCCAGCACTGTATAAAGAATACAAAAGTAACGGTGCTGATGTAGCGTGTGTATGATTGTTTGATCCATATGACACCGACAGTGAAACACTGTTTGGTGATGATGACGATGACGACAGCGATGATGACCGTGACCTTGCCAGCCGTCTGGAGCTGCAGCGGAAAGAGCTGGAGAAGGCGCTGGGTGCAGAGGTGTTCTCTTGAGGCCTACACTGCTGTACAGGTGTGTGAATGGTCTGCTGCTGTACCTGTGATGAGGTGAGGCATAACTGAAGGCCTACACTGCTGTACAGGTGTGTGGATAGTCTGCTGCTGCTGTAGTACCTGTGATGACATGGCTGTAGGTGAGCTGTTCCTGAGGGCCAACAGGATGGTACAGGTGGGGCAGAAAATCTGCTGTCCACAACACACAGGTCAACTAGAAGAACACTGGGGAGAGCGAAGGCCTCCGTCAAGCTCAGTGGATCCTGGATCTTCCCTATGAAATGAACCCTCACCATCAATCCACACCACCTGTGAATGTAACGGGGTTTTGCCCGCAGGCTTCATTTTATCTTTTCCACAGATGTCATCCACATAGGTTATACAGTTTTTGTGTGGTCTTGCAAGCATATAGGAAAACTTGCCTTCCTTTCCAGAGATGAAATCAGTATCTCAGTATATCAAACATGCATAACACACTTTAGGGGAGTTGTGAAGAGAGAGCCATAATACACAGGGCTGGTTAACTAACGGTGCCACTGTACTGGTATTTGATGTTCTTTCCTGTACATATATGTACATATAATTATGATTGGTGTTGATAATTTTTGTTTTAGTATAGATATATCCTGTCTCAATGCTGTTTATTTGTTTTGACGTAAGTATGAATGATACTTGACTGGTGCTGTTAGTTAATTTTCTTTTCAGACAGATGTATGACCCTTGTTACCATCATCAGAAACATTGCGACAATTCTTAACTCTCAACAGAGCCATGCTTACTTATTGTAGAAATAGTTGAAAAACATGAAATGGCAGCTGGGCAAGACACGAACGTCATGGAAAAGTTGGACAACAGAGCGGGGCTTGAGCCAGATGAAAACAACGCATGCTTGCTGGATTTTGTTTCTCTCTGAAAAATAGGTTTTTCCATGGAAACCATGCATTGTTGTACTGAAAACAAACAAAAACAAACAACAAAAAAAACAGATCTTTTGAGAGTTCCCTGGTTCTCCCCCCCCTTTTCCCCCCTACTTTCTTTTTTGCATTTAAATCTTTGCCAAGGTCATTAATGTAATGATGGAGGAATTGGGAGCCTGCACTTGCTTTCCCCTACTATTAAGTTGTTCAGCATAATATCTATCTGTTTATCAGTCTACCTATCTATCTTATCTCTGTGTGTGTGTGTGTGTGTGTGTGTGTGTGTGTGTGTGTGTGTGTGTGTGCATAATGTCCTGTCCTATGCCAGGCCCTACAAGAGGAGGAGAATGAGAAGAAGATGGAGGAGGAGGCGGACGTTGCTGTCAAGGTGCTGGGGAAGGACAAGAGCCACCTGTTCCCCAAGATCTTTTCAGCTGGTCATGGCCGACACTGCCTGCAGGGATGGTACTGTGTGCTGGACGTGTGTGTGTTGTGTGTGTGTGTGTGTGTGTATTACCATCAGCTTTAAATCATGTGCAGTGTGGTCTCCAAACTTAGTGGATGTAGTGTAGCGCATATGGACTAGTTGGCATGCCGTAACGTCTCCTGGATGAAACTGAATCTGTGTGTGTGTGTGTGTGTGTGTGTGTGTGTGTGTGTGTGTGTGTTGAGAAATGTATGAGTGAGAGAGTGTGTGTATGTGCTTGGGCGTATGTGTGTATGTGGTGTGTGTGTGTGTGTGCTTATGTGGTGTGTGTGTGTGTGTGTGTGTTACATATAGGTCTCTTCCTATCTATCTCTTACACATGCACTTTCTCTCTGTCTCTCCTCTCTCTCTTTCTCTCTCTCATCTCTTTTCTCTCTCTCACATTTTGCACTCTCTCTGTCTCTGAAATTCCAGTCTCCAGTTAAATACCACTCTGTCATAGCTAAAAGGTCAGTTTCCACAGTGATAAATGATGCTCACAGCAAAGAGCCCCAAACCACCCGGTGTGTACACACCTTTTGATCTTGTCCAGTTTGTCAGATCCTTGCGTTCCTACATCTGGCAGACTAAACGCACACATTAGAACTCTGTTTTATGCATGCATCTGTATGTGTGTGACTGCATATGTTGTGTTGTTGTTGTTGTTGTTGTTGTTGTTGTGTGTGTGTGTGTGTGTGTGTGTGTGTGTGTTCTTCCTACCCTTTTTCTCTTGCTTTCCCCTCACTCTCACTCTGTTTCTTTTGTAATCGCTCCTCTCTGTCTTTCCCCATACACCTTTCCTTCTTTAACATCTTACCTCCACTCCCCCCTCCACCTTTCTTGTCCATCCTTCACTCGTCACCCCCCTCCCCTCCCTTACTCGGCTTGTATTCCATTCTTTGTCCTGTCATCCCTTCTCTCCAGTCTTCTTCTTGTGCTCTGTCCCCCTCCGTCTCTCTCCTGCCTCCCCCTTCTCTCTGTCTCTCTCATTGAAGTATCTTTGATGCAGGTTTGGTAAGACCTTTGGGTGATATCATTAATTTTCTAAGTGAATGTTTTTGTGTTTGTATTTATTGTGCTTTTGACCACCCCTGCTCCCCTCTCCCCACCCCACTCTCTTTCTTCATCTCCCAGCCATCCTCTTGTTTGGGTTTGTATTGTGTGGCCTTTGGCTGATGTGCAATAAACACCTGGACTGCCTCTCTTTCTCTCTCTCTCTCTCTCTCTCTCTCTCTCTCTCTCAATACCCAGATTGAACTGATTCTGACATATGGTGCTGAAATATGGGGACTTGAGAATAATCCAAACATAGAAAGAGTGCACACTTATGCAGTCAAACGGTTTCTGAATATTCCCAGTTCATTCATCCAATAAAATAGCTTACGGTGAAACAGGAAGGTACCCTTTGTAAATCAGATGTATTGTAAAGTGTGTTTACCCTTTGTAAATCAGATGTATTGTAAAGCGTGTTAGATACTGGTGCAAAATGATAGGATTACCAGAAGCTAGACTGAGCAGGCAAGCCTACGACATGATGCTGCAACAATGTGAGTCAGGAAATGTTAACGGGGCCGCTAAAATAAAGAAAGTGCTAACAGAGAATGGGTTTGGAATAGTGTGGTTGAACCAGGGAGTCGGAAATGAAACTGTTTTTTATGTCTGAATTCAAAGATAGACTAATTTCCTCGTACATAAAAACTGGCACAGCCAACTGGAAGAACATGATAGATATTCCTGGTTCCCTGTCCTTCAAAAGTAACTTGAGGCAGAAAAGTATTTACATGTAGTATCTAATCGGTGGCAAAGAGGTATCCTTGCAAGATTTAGAAATAGAACACTGGGATTAAATGCTAATAAAAGATGGTATCTAGATAATGATGCTGTTGATGATTCATGTCCATTGTGTAATGATATTGCAATTAGAGAAGACGAGTTACATTTTTTGTTCAACTGTCCTGCTTATGAGAACATTAGAAAAAAAAATCAAGACTATTTGCTCATAACACAGTCAAGAGTTGAAAACCTTAACAGTATTTTGCAAACAAATGATGAAACATTGTTAAAGATGCTGGCAAAATATGTAACAGAAGCTGTAGATACGCGGAAGAAAAAATGTGAATGAATAAAAGTTCAAAACACTGAGGGGATATCAATATATTTCTCTTTTAAAGGTGTAGTAGAAAACTTATTTGACCTTGAAGCTTGATGGTTCAAGTGAATGGTTTTTTTCATAATATCAAGCAAGATGACTTATTTGTACAGAAGAATATGTGTGAATGGGGAGAAGGAGGATAAGGATATAAATGCGTGCGTGCAAGTCGATGGAAGATAGGATGGATCAGAATGCGTGTGTGAAGGGAATGGTTGCTGTGTGAGAATGATTTTGTACTAGATATACACAAGAAATGCAAATGAGTGATGAAAATGGAAATAATTTCTTAATTTTGCTTAGTTGTGTAGACACCTAATTTGCAGTTTTTCTTTAACTACTTTGAAATGTTTTTTAGTGATGAAATTTTGTATTGATGAATTTTTTGAAAATTAATACGATCCTGATGATGATTGTATGATGCCTGTTATCCTATTGTCCCAGAAGAAGGTTCTCAAAGAATGTAAATATATTGGATGAAATGAAAGGGAATGTATCAAGCAAATTCATTGTATCTGTCTTGTCTCTGTCTCTCTTCTCTCACACTTACTCTCTCTCTTTCTCTCTCTCTCTCTCTCTCTCTTTTCTCTCTCTCTCTCTCTCTCTCATACACACATGCATGCACTAACACACACACATACACACACACACACACACACACTCGCATGCACACGCACACACATATGCATGCATGTGTATATGTGCGTGCACACACACACACACACACACACACACACACCACACACACACACACACACCACACTTTGTTGCTGACTTAAATACACAAAAATTGATTCAGTTTGTATTCCTGTCTCTTTCAGTGAATGAATGAGGGACCGTGACAGCATCCACCCCCTCTACCTCCCCAGATACCTCCGTCCATTCCTGAGCTGACCCGACTAGTCACTGGACACCAGTTACAGCCAGTCCATCCAAAAGGGGATGGACTGATGCATTTGAACCCACAGTATACAGCCTGTGATTGCCCAGTCATGTCTCTGTGACGTGTAGAGGAGCTAGAGCAGCGAGTGCAGGTGCTCGCACAACTTGCCGTGTTTGCAGAAATGCTGTGGTGGTGGTTGTGCTTGGTCTTCTGTGTGAATGTGTGAAGGACAATTGTCTATATGGTTTTTGCCATTAATCTGTGTAGCTTTCTTTTAAACTCGACTGTGATTGGTGATTGAAGATATACTGCTGATATCTGTGTATTAATGTACTGTGGAAAAAAAAACAAAACTTTATTGTTTTGCAGAAAATCTTTTGGAAATAGAGTCGTAAACTCATGAGCAGGTTTTACTACATAGAACCTGTTTTTACGTCAGAAAAAGCTGATCGGTATAGTTGATGTTTTGTCACCATGTTGTGTGAAAGGAAACGTGTCTCCATTATATGAAGATATCCATGTCTGATGTGCTCACTCGCTGGGCATTGTGATTGTCTGAGGTTCTGGTCTGTATGAATGTTTGCTTACCTGGTTTATTTGTTTACAGTGTGAAGGTTCGTTACCAGACTCGTTTGTTTAATTACAGCGAAGCTATGTTATAGATCTGGTTCATTTGTCTACAGTATGAAGCTGTTTATGTTACCTACATGGTTCATTAGTTTACCTGTGAACCAGTGAAAATTACCTTTGTAATTCATTTGTATACTATGTGAACTATGTTACTACCTGATTTATTTGTTTGCAGTGTGAAGCTATGTAACATGCCTGGTTCATTTGTTTACAGGTGAAGCTATGTTACCTGCCTGATTTATTTATTAACAGAGTAAAGCTGTGTATTTTACCTCCATGATTTAGTGTTTACAATGTGAAGCAGTCTATGTAACATACTTGGGTTAACATGCTACTGGGCTGATTTATCTGCTCACAGTATGAATCTGTGTTACATGACAGGTGTATTTGTTTACAGTGTGAAGCTATATTTACATAATTGGTTTATTTGCGTACAGTGTGAAGTTGTCAGTGTTGCCTGATCGGTTTACTTGTTTACACGAACAGTATGAAGCTGTTATGTTACGTAACTGATTTGTTTGTTGCTTGACTGGTTTATGTGTTTACAGTGTGAAGCTGTGTTGCCTGAGTGGGTATGTGTGTACAGTATGAAGTTATGTTACATGACAGTTATTTTGTTGACAGTGTAAAGAAATGTTAATTTCCTGGTTTATGTGTTGACTGTTTGAAGCTGTGTTGCTTGACTGTTTACATGTGTACAGTGTGAAGCTGTGTTTATGTGAATGGTTTACTGTGTGAAGTTTTTACTTGACTGGTTTTATATATGTTTACAGTGTGAAGCTGTGTTGCTTGAGTGCTTTATATGTGTACAGTGTGATACTATGTTATCTGACTGGTTTTACCGATTGACAGCGTGAGGCTGTGTGTTACCTGTTTTATTTGTTTACTGCGTGAGGCTGTGATACCTGACATGTTTTACTTGTTTACAATTTTAAGCTGTGTTACCTGACTAATTATGTGTTTATAAAGAAAAACTATGTTAACCTGACGGCTTTATATGTATACAGTGCGAAGCTATGTTGCCCATATGGTAGTTTGAAGTGGTTTTACTGCTCTAGGCTCTTTGTTTACAGTCTGAAGCGATTTAACCAAATGTTTTAGTTGGTGTTTACCATGTGAAGCTACGTTACCCGGCTGGTTTATTTTTGTTTATGGGATGAGGCTATGTTGCTTGACTGGTTTATTTGTTTACAGTGTGAAGGTAAGCTTTATCTGACGGGTTTGTTTGCTAAGAGTGTGAAGCTATGTGGCCCATGTACTTTACAGGTTTACAGGTTGAACCTGTTTTACTTGATTGGTTTATTTGTAACACAGGATGGAGCTATTGGACCTTACTAAATTGTTTGCTTACAGTATGAAGCTATTTGACCACTAGTTCATTTGCTTATGGTGTGCAAGCTGTGTGTTCTTTTCTGACTGATGTACTTGCATGCAACATTGTTTTTATTGTATCTTTTATTGTGTGATTGATTTATATGTTTAAAACATATTCTTATTTTATGATCTAATTTATATAGTACATGTTTTTATTTCCTGACTGGTTTATATTTGGACAGCTTGCATGCTGTTTGTCACCTTACCAGATTACTTGTGTACGGTATTAAATCATGTACATTGCTTTACTTGTTTTTTGTTTTGTTTGTTTGCCCAGTTTGTTTTATGTGGTACAGTTTTTGTGATAATACTTAGGCAGGTTTTGATTAGATGCCTTAATGGATTTGAACTGTCTAAGAATTAAGCGTCTTGACCCTTGTTTTATTGGCCAGTTCCAGGTAGTGTTTGTCATGCGAAAGTGATGTGGAACACATTTTAATGCTGTGAGCTGTGTTAATTGTTTAAAAACTGATATACATCTCCGCAGCCTGAGTGGTTGATGAAAAGTAACAGAGAATGATGTGGAAGTCAGTATTGCATTTCAATGCGTTATCTTCATTTTGTTTTGATGACATGAAATAATAGTAGTAATGATAATAATGAGAACTTTTAAAACACTTTTATCTCATCTCAGATTAGCTCAGAGCACTTACATAGTTATACATAACAAAAAGCTACAAGTTAAAAACAATTTTGCGTTTGTTAAACAGATTCAGTGACATCCTTTTTTGGGGGACCGTCTCCTTGTTTGTTCTGTGTGCTCTGTGTTGGCATTATTTCTGCCAGGCGATGTGGTGTCGTAAGTAACATTTGTTTTGGAGTTAAGGGCGTGTAGTTATTTCATCATGGGAGCAAGATTACCATACTTGTTTCTTATCAGTGTTCATTTTTAATTTGATAAACCTTACATGGCATTCTCATGGCTGCTCTGAGTATTTTTCAGTCAGTTGCTGTCCATGAGCCCATTTTAGTTTTCCTTTTTGGCTCTGGGACCAGAGTGATAAAAGCTGTTGTTGTATATTTGAGATAAAGCTCTATGGACATATTTGGTGGATATATGTAATGAAAGCTGTGATATTCTTTAATCGTGCAAGTGGAATGTAGCTATCAATTCTTTACTGAGCCCATGGGAAGAAAGCTATCATGTATTTGATTTCCCAAATTGACGAAAGCCTGGTCATTTGTTGGTTGTACCAACATCATCACCAACATCATTATGTGCTCTACCCCAGGGTTCTAACGCTTGCCAAATGTTATCCCGCCTTTCTAAAAAGTTTTGTTTCTGTAACTTTCGCGCTCTTTTTCTCAGACTGTGACTACTGCCTTTTTTTTTTTTTTTTTCTATCAACATCCACTTCTTTTTTCCATGCCTTTCTTGACAAGCCATGTATTTTTTTTTTTTTTTTGAGAAAGTTTATACATCTTTTTCTCCGTGCAGATTGGGACACACCAGCTATATTTTTGGGTTGTTGTTTGTGTTATAATCTTTGACCTGGTGGTGAAAATGTCAGTACTCATCACATTTCTGGAGTCAGGGACTTGCTGTCCATGCTGGGTGTCTTTTGCCTGTATGACTTTAAAAAAAATTTTTGGTACTTTAGCTGTTTGAAATAAAGTTTTTTC
>JADBJO010017183.1:13533-33533 GCA_016801955.1 Conus betulinus | reverse complement strand
TATTCTTGTAGTCCTGTATTGTTTTCTTGATTTATAAATGAACATGAAAGAAAAAATCATTGAAAAGGGACGCCATTGAGCAACATTGTCACCTGAGATAATCGATTTATTTATCTTGTTACTAGCCGGAGATAATGCTTTGTGATCGGAAACCCAGTTAGATAACCTCCTAATTACAACTGTGAGGCTTCAGTTTAAGATACACGTGGAAAAGAGTAGCATTGTGGTTTTTAGAAAAAACGGGATACTTAGCAGCAAGGGAGAGATAGTTTTTGAATGGGCAGGCGATGGGTGTTGTGATTTGTTACAAATATTTTGGCATTTACAAACTATTTTTGAGGGTGCTCAGAAGATGTGAAAACAGAGAAAAAAGGTAGAAAATCTTCAACGTTTCAATCATAGACCATCTTCAGGACTTGGCATTTACTGTACTATCCTCATAGTTTTTCACCTGCCTGTCACGACCTGTGAGCAGAACGACACATGCATTACTATGTATATGAAGACTTAATAATGATTCTTTGGTTGTGTTACGTAAACTTTTGATGTGCAAGTTCAACCTATCGCTCAGTATGGTGCAGAGTTATGGGGATTGGATAAATCTGTTATTGAAATAGAAAAATTTCGCATGATTTCTTTTAAAAGGTTCTTGTGAATTCAAGTTAAACGCCAGCAATTCTTGTATATGGGGATATAGGTCCATGTCCTATGTACATCAACTATCATTTTCAATGTATTAGTTACTGTTTGAAAATTCTGTGTATGGATGGGAAACGTTTACCACATAAGGCGTACAAAAATGTTGCTTAGTTTAGAAATGCGAGGTAAGAAATGTTTGGCATCAGGCATTCGTCATTTTTTTGTGCATCAAAATGGGTTTGGACTTGTTAGGATAAATCAAGGCATTGAAAATATCAACATCATCATAAACGAAATGCGTCAAAGGCTGATGAACAACAGATGGCACAGATGGGAGGGACATGTTCAAAGCAGCGACAGATACACTTTTTTAAATAGAAAATTTAAATCATTTAGTAATTGTGTAGCATACATTATGCTTCATATTGACAGATATTTGAAAAAGTATATGACAAGGATGAGATTCGTAAAAGCTGACCTATTCGCCCAGCGATATGAGTGCACTAACAGGGACCAGTAAACAGTAAGTAATGAACAAAAAGGATAACTCTTGCTCCCATCATGAAATAAATATACGCCCTTAATTCCAAACAAAACCTGCTTTCAACACCAAATCGCATAGCAGAAAATGACAACACACTATACACTGAACAAACAAGGAGACAGGACAAGAAATTCAGGACACAAATATATCTGTAACCTTCATTAACCTGTGTATACTTTTACAGTGAGTCAGGACACGAATATGTCTATAACCTTCATTAACCTGTGCATACTTTACAGTGAGTCGGGACACTAATATATCTATAACCTTCATTAACCTGTGCATACTTTAAAGTGAGTCAGGACACAAATCTATCTATAACCTTCATTAACCTGTGCGTACTTTACAGTGAGACTGCTGGATGCTGTGTGAAAAGCACCAACAAAAAGATCCTTCCCCCAAAATCCAAGCTTGAAAAATGATACAGTGACCTTTATCTTATGGGCTGAGTCCATGATTGTTGTCGATGAACACTGAATACTGAAAGAAAGACATCCTCATAGTACAGGGTGATTGGAATGCCAAAATTTGGCCTGACACTTACAACGACTGCAACAGTAGAAAAAATTTGGCTTGGGAGAAAAACAACGAACGAGGCATCCGACTGCTAGAGTTTGCTAAAAGCCCATCGCCTCACTGTAGCCAACACCCTTCACCCACACAAACTCTCATGGCACCCAATGGGGCAAGTGCATAACCAGATCGATTTCATTCTGGCACCACAACGCTTCAAGTCGAGCATTAACAAGGCACAGACAAGAATCTTCCCAGGTGCTGACATTGGAAGTGACCATGACCTTGTTCTGGCAATCTTTAAGCTCAAACTCAAAGCGAAGCAAATATCAAAGAGCCCTCGCATCCGCTTTAACCTGGAGAAACTGAAAGACCCAGAGATAGCCAAGGTATTTAAAGCCCAGGTAGATGGAAAGTTTGCTGCACTGAACCTTCTAGAAGACATGGATACACTTATCAACAACGCCAACGAAGTGTACATGAATGCCGTCGAAGAGCTCCTTGGCAGAGAAAGGAAGAAAAAGAAACCATAGATCACAGACGAAATCCTCGATCTGTGTAACATGAGACGTGGTAAACTCTTTTCAGATGGTGAAGACGTCCTGGAAAGGTGGACAGAATATTGCACTGGCCTGTACAACTACCAGCTCCACCCCAGACAGCTCCATATTGGAAAATAACGCTGTCAGCTGAACGTGACAACCATTGCCCACCCATACTGAAAGAGGAGGTCAGAAACGCAATACGAAGCTTGAAAGAAGGGAAATCACCGGGTGTGGACAATATCCCAGCAGAATTGTTGTGGCAAGGTGGTGAGGCATATACCACAGTCCTTCAAGCAGCATGCCAGAAAATACTTGATGAGAAGAGATGGCCAGAACAGTGGATGCAATCACCGGTGATTCCTCTGCCAAAGAAGGGCAACCTGAGACAATGCCAGAACTTTAGGACCATTAGTCTTATTAGTCACCCAAGCAAGATCATGCTGCGAATTCTCCTCAACAGACTGAAGTCAAGGGCCGAAGAAGCACTCGCCGAAAGAACAAGCTGGTTTCAGAAAGGCGAAAAAACACCACCATTGGGCAAACATTCAATTGCAGAATACTCATTGAGAAGCACCTTCAACACTAACGCGACTTGTTCCACAGTTTTATTGACTTCAAGAAAGCATTTGACAGGGTTTGGCATGAGGAACTATGGCATGTGCTGAGATGATATGGAATCGACGAGGCATCGTGAGCGTGATAGAGGCCCTATACAAAAACTCCAACAGTGCAGTGCTCCTCAACAATCAGCTAGGGCAGTTTTTCAGAACAACTGTCGGTGTCAGACAAAGCTGTATCCTCTCTCCTGTGTTGTTCAATTTATTCTTGGAAAGGATAATGCAGGAGGCATTGGAAAACCATGAGATTTCTATCTCCATTAGTGGCAGATGAATATGCAACCTCCGGTTTGCTAATGTTATAGATTTGATAGGGGGAACGAGTGAAGAACTGCAGAAACTTACCAACAGACTTGTTGATAGAGCAGGTGCTTACAGAATGAAGGTCAGCGTCAAGAAATCCAAAACCATGGTAAACAGTGAGAACATGGATAATGCCACTATTTTCATGAACGGAGAACAAGTGGAAGATGTCGGAAACTTCAAATATCTAGGAGCAACCCCAATAAAGGGATGAAAGCTGCAAAGTAGAAATAAGAATTTGTATTGGGCACAGCCACTGCAGCCATGACCAAACTGAACAGAGTGTGGAAAAAGTAATATCTGATTCTCCATAAAATTCAAAACTCTACAAAGGCCTGGTGGTCTCCATTGTACTGTATGGTTGCGAGGCATGGACACTGATGGCTGAAACTGAAAGGAAGATCCAGGCTTTGGAGAGCAAATGCCTGAGGAAGCTCCCTTAGATCTTCTGGATAGAGCACAGGACCAATAAATATGTACGGAGCAGAATTGAGAACCTTGCTGGACCTCAGGAACCTCTCCTTTCAACTGTGAAGAGACGCAAGCTGATATGGTTTGGGCACAACACTCAAACACACCAGTCTGTCCAAAACAATCATGCAAGGCACCATCGAGGGCAGGAGAAGAAGAGGAAGACAGCGGATGAACTGGCATGAGAACATCAAAGAATGGACTGGACTCCATACACGTGAGCTGCTGCCAGTGGCTGCTGACAGAGACAGTTGGAGAGGGGAGGTTGCGTCTGCGGTCCTCAGATTTCCCCAACGACTACTTCTGTAGTTATGGGCCTAGGGAGGGTGAAATCCTGAAAACACAGGAAACATGTCTAAACTGTTGCTAATAGAATACTTAATACAATATAGACAAGTACATTTTTAACAGGACATCCTGTTCAGGCATTTCAATGAACTGGACTTCATAACTGCACAATACAATAAATCCCTGCTTGCATTTGTCACAAAACAAGACAGCTGTGTGTGAAAAATAGGGGGGTGAGCCACAGAGAGATCAGGTCAAAAGGCAGCAAAAGTGGGAGTGAATGCAAGGACCGTGAATGCCCACAGAATTTGAGACTTCTTTTCTTTTCATTCTGATCAAGGAGAATGAGGATGATGAAGAATTCTGGCTTCACATTTCAAATCAGGCCTGAGGCTGCATGACAGGAAATGTCACTTACTTTCAAATGTATCCTACATCAACCAGGCCTAAGAGACAGACACCTGTGGCATTGGTAAAAACAATTAGTAACACGCTGAGATATGCATTCATTACAGAAAGAGAGAACTCTAAAATAGTGATCCTAGCATTCCCAGTTAACAATATAGGAAACTTAAGTCTGAGTAAGAGCTGGTCAGAGACATAGAGAATACCATAAACAGATGGCTCTCATGGGATTCAAACCTATGAATCTTCATGCAAGAAATCCATGATGCAAAACCACGTCTCCAGGCGGCTGTTACACTTGGAAATTATCCGCTCATAAGCTTTTACACAACCACACACACAACACACAACACACGCACGCGCACGCGCACGTGTTGCACACACGCCACACACAAAATGTTAGTCACCAGCGCACTCACGTAACATCGCATATGTTGCTTGAAGACGAACGAAAACAAGATCCGCTGCCCCCTCCCCCTTTTCATGTCCGCCTCCCGCCCTTCCCTTTACTTCTCTCCTCTCCCCTCTTTCCACTGTGTCTCTGCCCTGACACACGCACGTCCCCTTGTCCATCAAAGGTAGGTAGCCAGCAATTCACTATATCCGCATCACCTCTTGCTCTCTCTAGTCCCTCCTCTCCCCTCCGTTCTCCACATTGGACATCACACGAGACAGGTGTAACCACACCCCCCTGTCAATCAAGAGACCACGCGCAGTTCAAACGCCACTACCACCCTCATGTCCCCCCCTCCCCTTCTTACTCCCTCTCACCCCTACTCTCCGCTAAGACTATAATCACCAGGTGTGCTGGGCCTCTTTCCCCCTCTTGTCCCTCCTCTCCCGTCCGTTCTTTCCATGTGGACATCACACGACACGTTAAAACACACCCCCTGGTCAATCAAAGAGGTACCATGCAAGTTCAAACGCACTACCACCCTCCATATCCCCCCTTCCCCTGACTACTTCTTCTCACTCCTACCCTCAGCTCAGAATATAATCACAGGCGTGGTGGTGGCCTCTTCACTCTGCAACATCCGTCTGAGCTGACGCAGTCTGCACCCCTTGCTTTGTCTGGTGGTGAAGTAAAAGTCTGTTCAGTGTTAACCAACAGCTGTGTCACCAACCCAGACCTTTCAACTCCACTACGTGGCAGTTTGCAGTTTTCAGTGTGTGGACAGGTATTTATCTGATTTTGTCTTTTGTTTTGGTTCCACTCTCCGATCACATTTTGTATTTCTTCACCATTTTATGAATACTTCTTTCTTAATGTGTTTTAAATGCCATTTGCTTGAGAGAGCCTTTTTCTTCTGTGTGGTTTGTTAGTACTTAGTGAAACTCCATATGGTGCTTATAGGCTGTGGGTTCAACTCCATCCGTTGTGAAAATGCTGACCATATTGGTGACTTAGGAGGTGATTGATTATTCTCCTTTGTGGACTCCGCATCCACACACACACACATACGATCACTGATGTGACAGATTCAACCAACACAGATTTAGTGCCACTGGTGCTGTGCACAAACCATCCTTGTTTCAGTCTTCACCACTGGCCACTTAAAGTTGCCCTGGTATACTATTTGACCTGCCTTTCCTATAATACATAGGAGGGTCACGTTGTAGTCCGGATGATGAAGACATGAAACGTCCACCTCTGGTGAAAGATCAGAGTTTATAGAGTCAACATGAGTCCTTGACAAAGCAACATCATTCTCTCTCTCTTCTCTCTCTCTCTCTCTCCTCGAGCTCTCTTCCTCTCTCCTGATGTTGGGTGTGTGTGTGTGTGTGTGTGCTGTGTGATGTGTGTGTGTGTGTGGTGTGAGTGCATTCGTGTGGGTAGTGGCCAGAATGTCAGCGATCTGATTCCACACCCCCAGCAGAAAGTGAAAATTCTACTCATGTTCTCAAAGTGTCTTTCATTCAACAAAGCATGCAGCCTACAGACACAAAATTTATGCAAATAAAGAGGAAGGTTTACACATTAAATCCATATATTTGTGTTATTGCTTGTGAGGAGTGAATTAAGAAAACGCTGGTACAAAAAGAAGAAAGTTTTGTGTTCCTTGCACCCTGGCATACGATCCGTTGCCGAAGTCCGAAAACAGTTGGTCAGCTCAATTGTGTCAGGCAGTTTTCCTATGCAACCTGCATGTTAAAAAAATAGTATCATTGTAAAAGCTAAGATAGTGCTCCTTACAATGATATGCTGCAAGGCGCGAATATTTATCAATCGTTTGATGTTTTTTCAAGTTGAAAATTTTAAACTTGATTTACACTGACTTTCGTTTCTCTAAAACACCAGCATACATTGCACTCGTTTGGAAAGCTCAAATGTTTTTTTTTTCCAATGGTATACAAATGAGGCTTGTGCAAAACTGAGGGAATTGTTTTTCACACTGAAAGCGAGACGTTCATTGGTCACTTGCAAAGAGTCCAATCTCGCACAATGCTGTCGCTGAGGCTGACAAAGAGGACACTCAATATTGACAGAATACTCCGCTTTTTTCTAGGCGTAATTCCATAGAACTTATAATTATATGCATGTTTGAGTACCAATTTTGTTCATATAGAAAAAAAAAATATAAGTAGTTCTAATCAGTATAAAGTGTTTAATTTCGTCGCCAATCATATCGAAACAATTCCCAGTCGGCAGTTTCGGCCATGACTGACTCAATCAATGAATGTGGGGAGGTCTCTTGAGATGTTCTATTTAACAAAAATCTAGTTTTTGTGTTACCCCAAAATTGACACATAGATTGATTTTGCATGATTTCGTAATGGAACAAACAAAACTAGTAGTTTTTAAGTTTTGCAAATATAATATGCGCTTTTATATTTTTAAAATGATATTTTCTTGGTGAAACGAATTTACTCCAAGGGGAAGTCACTCTAAAAACGTCTGTTATTAGAAGATCGTCTGCTCAGAGATGGAGACTGTTACAATGCATAATTTTGACATATAAGATAGGTATAAGTGAAATGAAACTGAAAAAAAAAAAAACCAAACAGAACATGGTAAAAGCACACCTGAAAATTTTTTGAAGGAAATCTTAAATAAATGTTAGCGAACCACACAAAAAAAAAAAGGGGGGGGGGGGGGGAAAAACCTAAAAACCCGTGGACAAAGGAATCACAAGACAAAAACATGACGCGTTTCGACCATCTTAGGTCTTCTTCAGGCAAGATACAAAAAAAAAAATTAGCACAATGAAAATGAATGAGCAATCACTTATCTTCAATCACTTCAGTGCAAGATAGGCGTTGAATGAAAACAAGGCTCTCAGAAAGGAGATAATGTGTCAGTGATGATAGTAATAATGATAATTATGTTACTGATAGGAATACTAATGATGGTAATGATGATGGTCAGAACATTGAAAAAATAAATAAAGACAGATTTTACTACCAGTTTTGGTGATGATATGGCAATAGCAGTTGTAGTATGGAGAAAGGAAAGTGGGTTAGAAGATTCTTAAACAGTATGGTTGCTGTGGCAACAGCCTTAGTGGCTATGGAGATGGTAATGTTAATGGTAGTGATAATAATATATCAATACTAACAATCGTATTAATGATGATAATGCTAACAATTATAGTGAAGGTAATGGTAATAATGCTATTGATAATAAAAGCATGATACAGAAACATATTTAAAGAAATATGTATATGAAGACAGACACACAGTAATCCCCAACTTAGAGAGCAGGAGCAAGATGAGAGAGAGAGAGAGAGAGAGAGAGAGAGAGAGAGAGAGAGGAGAGAGAGAGAGAGAGAGAAAAAGATATAGAACAGGGGAAGTCACTCTGACTCTGTCTACAGGGAGGGGCGAGGAAGGCTCTTGCTTACGCAGACAAAACAAGTGGCTTACAGTTTGTCTCACTATTTTAATTTTGTCTCACTAAACAATTTCAGTTCAACAATCAACCACTGGTTTATTTAACCAGAACACAACAATGAATTTTGAGTCAAAAGATTTTCAAAACCAAAATTAACGTTAACATCAAACACTAAATAAATCATCAAAAGGAGTCCAGCCCAAACATAAGAGCATCATCCCATCCCTGAGGTTCCGCAGTTATATTGAACGGGGTAGCAGAGTATTTGATAGTTGCAGACTAGACCAGGGACAACTTTGGGTGCAGGGTAAATGAGGTAAATTGGGCAAGATTGGAGGGAGGCAAGGGTAAGGCAGAAAATAAAAATGTGGCTGGAAAACGACGAAGTCGAAGAAAAAAAGGGACGGCCCCTGAATTGAAAAAAAGACCACTCTGCCAACTTGTTTTTCTCTCTTTGTTTTTTTCCCTCTAGAGAGACAAAGTCGATGGCCCCTTGAATTAAAAAGACCACTCTGCCAACTTTGTTTTTCTCTCTTTTTTTTTCCCTCTAGAGAGACAAAGTGTCTCCCCTCTCTCTCCAGCCAGTCAAAAATGTGCAGGAACTTGCTATGTCAAGGAACAGGAAATAGGATGTGGAACTTGTCAGGAAACAGGAAGTAGGTTGGGGAACTTGATTATCATTTCCCGTAAATTAATTAATTTCAACCCCCCAAATAATTACCTGCAGTAACTTTTCCCAACAAGATTTTTGTATACAAAGAATAGAAATATTTAAACTAGAACGAAATCAAAATACATTATCTTCAATTCCAACCTTCGTTTTACCACTCAAGGGGGACAACTCTCCAAAGGAAACAACTTCTTAACCAGAGACTAAAATTGTGGTTACTTCCCTTGAACTGTGCTTGTGTAGACCAGCCCTCTGTCATGCTGTCTACATATATAATACTAATAATAAAAAAATAATACTGATAATAGAACAAATGAATAAAATGAAAATAACAATATTAATAATAGTAATGATAATAATGATACTGAAACTAATACTAAGGGGAAAAACAACAAGAAGAAAAAAACCCCCAAAAAAACCAAGGGGAGGAGGGGAGGGGAGGACAGGAAGAACAAGGAGGAGATGGAAGGGATAAATTGTGGGAAAGAATGGAATCTAACAAAGTATGTTAATAATTATGACATGTATATTAATAATTTTGATAATGATTGTGAGTGTAACCATATTGTAATGATAGTGATGCTAAAAGAGGCTGGAAAAATGGTAAGCTGGAATGTCAGAAATATTGTAAAGAATCATAATTATATTAATGATAGTATTAGTAGTAAATATAACAATTGTAACAGCTGCGAAGGTCTTTTAAAGAGAGTTTTCCTGTATGGTGTGGACTGGGAACCCCAATAAGCAGAGAAGGGCAGGAAGTGGACAGGGAGCCACATAAGCAGAGGTGGCAGGGTGTGTGGACAGGGAGCCACAATAAGCAGAGAAGGGCAGGGTGTGTGGACAAGCCCCAATAAGCAGAGAAGGGGCAGGGTGTGTGGACAGGGAGCCCACAATAAGCAGAGCCACAATAGCAGGGGCAGGGTGTGTGGACAGGGAGCCCCAATAAGCAGAGAAGGGGCAGGGGTGTGGACAGGGAGCCCCAATAAGCAGAGAAGGGGCAGGGTGTGTGGACAGGGAGCCACAATAAGCAGAGAAGGGGCAGGTGTGTGGACAGGGAGCCACAATAAGCAGAGAGGGCAGGTTGTGTGAGGGACAGAGGAAGGGGTAATGACACTGAGCTGGCAGGGAGGACGAGCGGCAGAATAAAAATATGCAGTTAGTGTATGGTTTTGAGTGAGTGATTGCTTCTTTTCTTTATTTGCCTGTGGGGATGGTTAATTAAACATCTGAGGTTGCCAAACTTTCACCACACGATGTGATCCGTTTTTACAATGAGTCCCATAACCCTGCTGTAGTTCCTCAAGGCAGAGAACCCACTAAACTTTGTAAAATGTTCCCAAAAAGCAAGGCTTCAGCTCATTCTACATGAAAGTAGAGGAAACCAGAATGAACACTTAGGGGACATTGCACATGGCACAAGTGCAGAGGAAGACACACACACACACACACACCAAACACGCAACGCATGCACGCCGTACGCACGCACGCACACGCACGCCACACACTCACGCACACACAACACACACCACACACAAAAACACACACAAACACACACACCACACAGAGAGGAGAGAGAGAGAGAGAGAGGAGAGAGAGAGAGAGAAGAGAATCTGTTTTATATGTTAAACCTTTCTTCAAGTGAAAAGCAAGCAGAGTAAAAACAACCCCACTTTGTCATTCAAGGACTGTAAGAAGTGCTTGATTCATCTCTCTCTAAGCAACATTGGCATTCAGTGGTTATGAAAGTACATTACAGCGTAATCTGGCATGTAAACAATGACTCTCACGACCCCAGCTCCCCCACCGTGCAAACCTTCCCCCAACCTTAAAGCAACCCCCCCTTTTTTCTCACCCTCACCACTCCCCCAATTCAACACTGTAGTCGCATCCATACCATCTTTAAGTAATATCAGGAAGACACACAGGTACACACAGGACAGACAGAACACACACACACGACAGACAGACAGAACACACACACACACACACCACACATACACACACACACACAACACACGTTGCCAAGTCAGAGTCCTGCTGTTTTCACCTGTCAACAAAACGGCAAAAACGGTGTAGAACTGCAGGATAGTGCACAGTAATTCCTTTGGTGGTGGTGGCGTCTTTGATGGTGGGCCCTGCTGTTTGCAGGTTTGCAGTTATGACACCTTGACATCTCAATAGAATGCCCTGTGCATGGCTGCAGATATGTGGCTCCCAAGGGTGGTGCAGGATTGATGCTGGATTGCTAGTTTGGCATTTAAGGGCAGGACGTGTCTTGGGTTCACCTGGCACCTTCGAATTGATATTGTTCGTGTCTGTCTTCTGTCCAACTGCTGGGGAAAGGCCCCAGTTGACAGTGAGGGAAAGGAACCACTGACCTCAGGGAAAGTTCTGTTGATGGCTCGCTGGGGGGAAACGACTGCAATCCAGGATGATCCTCAGAAGGCACATAAGGACCTTATGGTGATAGTTTTGGGCTGCATACTGGGAGTTGTACATGACAAACAAATGTCCTACGGACTGGGGGCTGTGCACGATCTATGCCCCAGGAGTTTGCTTGTTGGTCCGTCTTTCACTAGGGGGAACTGCAGTCAATGAATGATGATGTATGGCCACAGTGTACCATGGGGACATTCCATGGAGGTTCTGTTGTGTGCATCTGGATGGTCGCACAATGGCATCTGTCAGGAAGCAGTTATGTCCCTCCATATTCTCAAAGGAGCATCCTGTTGCACCATACGTGGAACACAGCGACAGACTTTCAAGGGTGGGCGTAGGACTTGCTCCCAGGCTGGGTGGTTTGACAGTTCAGAACAGTACGATCAGACAGTACTTCTGCACGTCCCATCTGGCAGTTCTCTCAGTGTCTTCCTTATCTTGTCAGCCTTTTAGCCAGCTTTTAGGGGCAGACCCATGGATGATGAGAGGAAAGACCCACTGACCACAGGGAAAGTCCTGTGTGACAGTGCGAATATTGGAAACACGGAGAGTCCTCTTAAGAGGGGCACGCAAGACCTTGTAGTGAAAGCTAGGCTGTGTCTGGAGTTCTATTGATCTCGCATGGAAAATGCATAGATATGAGATGCATAGGTCAGACAAGCATACGTTGTGCGTAGGTAGGACATGCATTGATGATGCCATAGGTCAGACATATTGGGTCATCCAGAGGTCATGGAACCTTTCCATTTTTGGCAAAGCATTAATTCATGATTTAGCTGTACCATCAGTGCATTGTGGGATGCCTATGTACTGTAATCATATGGAGAAGTCCCAAGTGCAATAACCCACCATCTCAAAACTTGAACTAAAACAATTAAAATATTGATCTTTTCTGAATGAAAATGACCATGCAAGGCTATCCCATCTAGATTAAAGGAAATTGCATCGTGCTGTCAGCAGTGTGTACGACAGAATCTGTTTGCTGAATCTGACGTGAGTTCTGAACTAATTCAGCTGTAGGGTGGGATGCTACGATGCTAGAGTTGTGTGTGTGTGTGTGTGTGTGTTGTGGTGTGTGTGTGGTGTGTGTTCTTCTTTTTGTGTGTGTTGAAGTGATAATGCATGAACTCAGAATGGGAGATCACTTGGAACTTGAGGTTCAGTGGCTCCACATTCATGAAACAACGCGCAAATGAAAAGAAAAAAAAGAAAAAAAAAGGAAAAAACCCACATTTGAATTCAAAGGGTGGCTGATGTCTAATCAGTATACACTGTATTCTGATTACAACCAAATGTACTGAAATCATGTGTGGATCTACCCTTACACTGTTTTGCTGGTTTTTTTTTTATTCATTTGGTTTTTGTCATTTCAGGATTGAAACCAAAATTCAGGGATGTCAGGATTGGGGAATGACATCATGGTGCTCACACCTTCTAACTTCTTGTGATCATGGCAACAGTCATCAGGATGCAGGAGGGTTTCATTGTGCAGGAGGTCTCTGTGTGGACTGTCCCTTGTGGTGCTGCCTGGCTGATTTGACCTCTCACGTTGTTTCCAAGTCTTTACTGCTCTCCCCTGATGACGTTTGATCACCCTTGATTGTAGATGAGCCGCAAGAGAGGGGAAAGTGGCGTGGGGTGTGATGTCAAAGGAAGGACAAACGAAGGATGAAAGAACAAGAAGTGTCCATGTTTTCTGTGTTTTCCTTCTGCATTCTGCAGTTGTCATTGTCGTCGTCGTAGTAGTAGTAGTTGCTGTTACTGTGTGTTACTGTTGCTGGTGTTGTTGTTGTTATCTGTACGTATCGTCTTGCCTGCTTCAAACTGAAATGATCTGCACGTTGTAGGACTGGCTCTCGTTAATGGACATACAACAATGTGTTGTACACAGTGCATGACGTGGTCGACCTGACATAGTTTTGTGTGAAGGTAAACGAATAGACGTGCACGAATCGTTTAGTTTGGGCATGGACTCGCTTCTTGTTTGTCGTCGATTTGACGATTTAAAGCACTTCTGGAAATGGTCCATCATTATATGGTGACTGGGAATACGGCTAGGCAAATGGAATATTTCAACACTGAGTACGGAATGGGTCATTTATCGGAAATTAGGCAATGATAACAAAACTACAAAACCGCCAGAACGATAGTGTAGGGTTGCCATTTATTCACTTTAGTTAACAACAGCTAACTAATACTGAAACATGAATCTGAATAGATAATGTTTAGCATAATCTGAATCCTAGTAGTGTAGGTGTCATTTGTTTCACTTTACAAATAATTGAGATTTAGCATAAACTGGAATGTTTTATTAACTTTTGTTACAGAGTGCGCTCATGCGTGTGTGTGTGTGTGTGTGTGTGTGTGGTGTGTGTGTGTGTGTGTGTGTGTGTGTGGGTGTGTGTGTGTGTGTGTGTGTGTGTGTGTGTGTGTGTGTGTGTGTGTGTGTGTGTGTGTGTGTGTGTGCGAGAGTACATTTTCTAGCAGTTATAAAGTGTGAACTTCTGAATATTTTTGTAACCCCCTAAATTTTGGAAAATGAGTTTTTTCGCACCGAGTCTTCTTGCCCCATGATTTTTATAGGAAATGAATATCACTGAGATAGTTGTTTGTTCAGCGATTGAGTTTAAGCTTAAATTCACCAGAATATGGCCCTCATGATATTTCTGAATTGTGATGTAGCCCTCATGGTATTACTGAATAGGTATGTGGTCCTCATGGTATCATTGAATCGTCATGTGACCCTCATGGTATTTGTGGATTGTCATGTGGCCCTCGTGGTATTTCTGAATTATGTGGTCCTCGTGGTATTACTGAATCGTCATGTGACACTCATGGTATTATTGAGTCGTCATGTGACCCTTATGGTATTACTGAATCGTCATGTGACCCTCACGATATTTTTGGAATGTAATGTTGCCCTTATAGTATTACTGAATTGTTATGTGGTCCTCATGATATTATTCAATCGTCATGTGGCCCTCTTGGTATTACTGAGTTATTATGTGGTCCTCATGGTATTATTGAATTGTTATGTGGTAACCATGGTATTACTGAATTATGTGGTTCTCATGGTACAACTGAATTATTTGGTCCTAATGGTATTACTAAATTGTTATGTGGCCCTTACGGTATTACTGTACAGCTATGTTGTCCTCATGGTATTTGTGGATGTCATGTGGCCCTCGTGGTATTAGTGAATCGTTATGTGGTCCTCATGGTATTTGTGGATTGTTATGTGGCCCTCATGGTATTATTGAATCATTATGTTACCCTCATGGTATTTGTGGATTGTTTATATGTGGTCCTCATGATATTTGTGGATTAGCATGTGGCCTTCATGGTATTTCTGAATTGTGATGTGGCCCTCATGGTATTATTGAATTGTTACGTGGTCCTCATGGCATTACTGTATCATCATGTGACCCTCATGGTATTTGTGGATTGTCATGTGGCCCTCATGGAATTTTTAAATTGTCATGTGGTCCTCATAGTATTATTGAATCGTCATGTGACCCTCATGGTATTTCTTGATTATGATGTAGCCCTCATGGTATTTCTGAAATATGTGGCGAGGAAAGCAATTTGAGAGTGAACAAGATGCTCCAGGTTTGTTCCCAAGGTGATATTTGACCAACCTCAATGACCTGCCTTAGTGCCTGGGTCATATTATTGAATAACATGTACGTTTATGGGGATGTTGGGTCGGGCCAAGAGGGCGAGGGAAGTGGGAGGGCAAACGTGAACAACACTGAAGGCCCTCCCACATTGTGTGGAAAGTGTGGATCAACATACACCCTGACTCCACATCCAGACTTGCTTAAGATCTCACTGGTGTAATGCGCCAGGATTCTCCCAAAGCTCCTGGTCGTTTAGATATGTGTGTGTGTGTGTGTGTGTGTGTGTGGGTGTGTGTGTGTGTGTGTGTGTATGGACTGGAGTGTCCATATGTTGTAAACGGATTTGTGGCATTAGCTTGAAGCAAACTCTTTTGTTAAAGGACTGTTATTTTGCCTCTTGGAGGACCTGGTCGCGTGTGTATGTATGTGTGTGTGTGTGTGTGGTGTGTGTGTGTGTGTGTGTGTGTGTGTGTGTGTGTGTGTGCACGCGCTTTGTATGCGCTAATCAGTGCGCTAGTACTACATGTGAAGGAAAAAGCACACGGTTGTTTATTTCATATCTTGGTACATGCATACACACTCTCTCTCTCTCTCTCTCTCTCTCTCTCTCTCTCTCTCTCTCATGCCCTAAAAAGGATAATGATTTGTGACCATTCATGTTGTCCATGACTTCACAGAGAAGCACACGACGCAAAGGGACGCAATCAACGTCAGACGGAGAAGATCAATCACTGGGAGAGTAGTGTACGATGTTTTTCGTATTCTTCCTAATCTCTCACTCTCTCTCTCTCTCTCTCTCTCTCTCTTCTCTCTCTCTCTCTCTCTCTCTCTGTGGATACGTGGGTGCGCCCTGCCCCTCTCTCATGTCTGCTGCCTGTTCTGTCTATCTATATGTCTGTCTGTCTGTCTGTCTGTCTCTCTCTCTCTCTCTCTCTCTCTCTCTCTCTGTGTTCAAGTTTACACACTGTGTTTATCATAGGAATCACTTGTTCTAGCATTTGATGGCTGCTTTGGGGGTGCTGTTGGATTTTTTTTTTAGCCCTTGGTGGTGAGAACACCACAGAATTATGGACTGTGAGGTATCTCCACCTGACGCCAAGGGAGCACAGACACAATCAGCCGTGTCTCCCTGAAGAGTCTGATCCAGCAGACAAAAGGCCTGGGATCAGACAATAGAAATAGATCTGTCTTCAAGAGGGATTGCGATGGTTCCTATATGCTGCTGCCAGTGATGGCTTTCACATTTATGATGTATTTTCCTCATTTTATGTTCTCATTTTGTTCCTCCTCCTCCCGTCCACCCCTTTTCCTCCGCTCTTTTTTCTTTGTTTGAATAATTGCCAAGTTATTAATATAATGACGGAAGAATTGTTAGCCCGCGCTTGTTTTCCCCATGAAAATTGTTCAGCATAATATTGTTTGGTCAATCGGTGGGAGATTGCAACTCTTAGGAGATCCAAGTTAAGGTTGTTCTGCACAATTCTTAGCTGCTGACAATGCTTGAGTTGTGAAACAGCAGGGTTGACCACTCACACTGATGGACATCTTTTAACCTCCTTTGCATCCTTGAATGGATCCTCAAACATAGGCTCAAACATTTCCCCCCACATTTTATACCGTTTATACATTGATTTTGGTTTTTCCGCGACTTATTTCCTTACCACGCTTTCCTTTTGTTTACTTCTCTACCCTTCGATGTTGGTGGTGAGAACACCACATAGTCATGGACTGTTGTGTATCTCCATCTGATGCCAAAGGAGCACAGACACAGTCAGCCATGTCTCCCTTGTGAGTCCGATTCAGCGGACGAAAGGCCTAGAAGAAGGCAGTGCGAATAAACCTGTCTTCAAGAGGGATTACTATGGTTCCCATATGCTGCTAGAGGAGGATTTAACATTTAAGATATATTTTCTTCTTTGATGTTTCTCATTTTATCCCCCCCCCCCCCTCGCCCGTTTTTTCTTTTCTTTTTCTTTTATATAAATCTTTGCCAAGTCATTAACATGATGATGAAAGAATTGTTAGCCAGCACTTGTTATTTCCCACACCACTAAATTGTTCAGTATAAATATAGTAGAGAAAGAAAACTCGTGGAGAGCGTGGCAGCAGAGAGTCCTCAGAAGAGAAGCCCCCTCAAGCAAGTGTTTCGGCCCTTAACTCCTGACACTCTAGGGGGGTTGGGCCACACCCGGTTCATGACACGGGATGTCCTTCTGCTGCCCCCTTTTTTCCCCATCTTGGGACGAGTCATGGCTGGGATTCGAACCCATGACCTTCTGGACATGCTCATTTTCCACTTAATGACTCGCGCGCTTGAGCCACTGGGACACTTGATATTTGTAGGAAAAGTTAAGCCTTATGAAGTTCACTTTTGTTCCTCCTTGACCAGATCCAGCTTGAACACCTCTCTGCTGCTTCTGCCATTGCTTTCAGGGCTCTGGTTTTTTCCCTCCCTGCAAACTGAGAGCTGTTTTCATGAGGCTGTATGCAGACGTTCCTACAAACCCCCTAGCTCAAATTTCTGCAGTGAGGACTTTGACCTGATAACCTTCTCTCCTCAGGCTGTTTGCCAGATCAGCATACTTTTCAGTCTTTGTAGATTTGAGCTGCCTCCATTCTGTTCTCATATGGCACCATGAGCTCGATCATGATCAGCTGCTTGGTGACTGAGAGTGGACTACTATGTCTGGTCTCATGCCACTCTTGCTGATGATCTCTGGGTGACTCTTCCATTCTGGGAGGTCTGCAGTGCACTCCCAGTCATCTGCCCCGTCCAGCAGACTCTGCCTGCATGTTCTGAGTGGCACTGTTGTTCTTGGCCATGATTCGCTGCCTCCTGCCGTGAAGAATGTTGCGGGTGCTTTTGGAGTCCTGATTTTCCCTTTGTGGTGTTGGTACTAGCCCAGACTACTTGTACAATCTCTTTGAACACTTGGTTGTGCCTCCATGCGTGTACCTTCCTTGAGCCAGGGCTACTTTACATGAGCTAAGGACATGCTCCACTGTTTGTTTTCCATGGCAGAGGGGGCATGAAGGATCGTCTGTTTTTCCCCACTTCACCAGGTTTGCATTTGAGGGCAGAAGGTCATATGCAGATCTGAGAATGAAGCTGATCCTGAGAGGGGCCATGTGTCAAATGTCATTCCAAGTGAGACTTCTTTGGAGTGCATTCTCCCACGTTGTCAATTGCTTGCTGGCTCTGCTGGACTGCTTTTTGGAGTCTTTTTTTGTCTTCTTCTTTTCTCATCTCCTGAGTCATCATGTCTCTTTGGCTTTTCCTTTGGCCTTTGACCACTATTCAGTTTTGGTCATCCCCAGTCCTTGTCTGTTGGTCTGTGTGTGTCCTGTTATTTCTCTGATCTTGAGACTTTCTTTTGTAGAATCCACCACCTCTTGAACTTTCCATTTTCTGCCTGTCTTCAGCTGGGGCTTGATTGCTTCTACCACCTTGTCTCCTGAGTCCTCCAGCATGCTTTGAAGTCTGATCTTCCCTGCTTTGTATTCCTCCAAGATGGATTTCAGTGGTAGTTTCAGCTTTGCTTGGCGACAGTACAGCGCTATGTCAGTCAGACAGGGTGGGACACCAAGCATTTGCTTGTGAACTTGTTGATTTTGGATTCCTTTGCCTCCACTATGTTGGTGCAGATGTCGTATATCATCAGAGGCCATAGGAGCTTTGGTATCAACATGAACTGCAGACACCAGACCATTTGCCAGGGAGCCCACACTGGTCAATGGTCTCCAAGCCTTCTTCCGACATCTGTTTGGTTTCTTTTGCTCTTTGTGTGTCTTTCAGCGTATCATCATACCATCTTCCTAGGCTCTTGACTGGCTCTTCTGTAACTGTTGGAATGGCCTGGCTGGCAACACTGATGACCACGGATGCAGCCACTTTTCCTTTCCTCAGCGAGAGACTCTGTGATTTCTTTGGCTTGAACTTCATTCTGGATGAGGCAAACTATGTCATCCAGCCTCTCCCAGAACATGACGTGTCTCATCTTCTCTAGATGAAATTACTGTAGTGTCATCCATGAAGGCCTTGAGAGGGGGCATCTTGTATCCATCGCCAAGGTCTGTTTGTCTTGCATTGCTTGTTGCTGCTTTCAAGATGACTTCCATTGCCAACACGAACAGTATTGGGGAAATTGCACAGCCCATTGCAATGCCCACTTCCAAGTTGATCCAATCTGTTGTGTTCTCCTTGGTAGAGAAGCGCATTGAGAAGCCATCGAAGAACTTCTTGAGCATGTCACAGATGTTCTTTGGCACATGGTACATCTCAAGAGCCAACTGTATCATCTCATGGGGTACAGATCCATATGCGTTTGCCAGATCAAGCCACACTACGTCCAGGTCTCTCTTTTCTGTTTTTTGCTCTTTGGATTGCGTCCCAGATCATTGTGGCGTGTTCTACACAGCCAGCCACGCCTGGGATGCCACCTTTCTGGACTGACACATCCAAGTACTTGTTTTCCGAGGTACTTGGTCAGTCTTGCTGCCATGACAGAGAAGACGATTTCCCTCCGACGTTCAGTAGTGATATTGGCCTGAACTGGCTGATGTCACTTGAGTTTTGCTCTTTGGGGATGTACACACCATCTGCCATCATCCACTGGCCACTGATCTTCTGATTTCTCCAAGCTGATTGCAGTAGCCTGTGGAGCCACTTCAGCACCTTGGGACATTTCTTGTACAGCTGATAAGGTATTCCATTTGGCCCTGGTGATGATTTGGCTCTGGCTTTGTCGACCACCTTCTTGATTTCCGCCAACGTTGGAGGCTTGTCATTGAACTGTTCCTCAGGGTGGTTGGCCACACCAGACCTTGAAAGTCGAATGGTGCTTTGCTCTGTGAGTCAGAGTATGTTTTCCTCAGATGCTGCTCAAGAACTTCTTTGTCCACACTTAGAGCCCCAGATTTTGGCTGCTCAAACAGAGTTCTGGCAAACTGGAAGGGGTCTCTGAAGAAGTACTCTTTTTGCTCTTCCTCTTCCTCGCAGATTCTGCTTCGCTGAGGGCGCTGTGTTTTGCTTTCAGGTCTTCCCAGAGTTTTTCCAAGCCTTGTTTTTTCAGCTGGCAGTGCGGTCTTCATTTGCTTCTTGAGGTTGTTCT
>JADBJO010017183.1:6033-8533 GCA_016801955.1 Conus betulinus | reverse complement strand
AATCAAAGGCTTTTTCAAAGTCTATGTTTAACAACAAACCAGGCAGATCATTTTTTCATCTAAATAGGATATAGTGTCAAATATCAATCTTATGTTGTCGCCGATGTATCTATTTCTAATAAATCCAGTCTGATCTTCATTTATGATTTTAGGCAACACAGATTTTATTCTGTTGGCAATGCAAGAGGATCCTATCTTATAAACGACATTTAACAGAGAAATAGGTCTCCAGTTTTTTATGTACTGTCTGGATTTATCACCTTTTGGTATACATGTAATGATTCCCTCTCTTTGTACACATGACAGTTCTCCTTTCTTGAAACTTGCATTTAATGCTCTAACGACAAATACGCCCATCTGTTTCCAAAAGACTTTAAAGAATTCAGTAGTAAAGCCATCGGAACCGGGGCTTTTATTATTTTTCATTGTCTTTAAAACATATGTCGCTTCCTCCATGTAATAAGACCTTCTAAGTCCGCTGCTTCTGTTTCATTTAAATGGGGGATGTCTTTCACCAAATCTTTTATATCACAATTTTCTACAGCATTTTCTGTGTATAATGTTTTATAGAAACTATATACTTCTTCCAGTATGTCTTTTTGATTTGTTAAAACATTATCTTGTTTATCAATTAGTCTAGCCATGTTTTTTACTGATGTAATGCCGTTTTTCAAGATTACAAAAATAACTACTAACTTTTCCCCCCATCTGCTATCCATCTAGCGCGTGATCTTAACAAAACTCCTTCTATTCGTTTTCCTCTGATATCCGACAGTCGTTCTTTTTTCTCGTTAATGATTTTAATGTCATCTTCAGTTTTCATTTTTTTTTTTTCTAACTTAATAATATCTTGTTCTAATTGTTTTTTCCTCTTCATTACTCCTTCTTTTCTTCGCAGTAGCATAAGCAATCGTTTTCGACCTTATTTTCATTAACAGGAAATCGAGAAATAGATCATCAGAAATTGAGAATTGTAATTTTTCGTCAGTTTCATTAATATTTTCTGTATTTATAGAGTATTCCTCTTTAACCGTTTCAATCACGGTATTAATTTCATCTAAATATATGACTTATCTTTCAACAAAGACGAATTAAGTTTCCAGAAAGTATTACGCTTTATGTCTTCATTAAATTTCAGCTTTAATAACACAGCAGAGTGATCTGTTCTATAACCGGATTCAATGTCTGCTTCATCAGTATAAAAAACAACTGTGTCTGATATCAAAAAGAAATCTAGCCTGGCCTGTTGAAATGGATTAGTTCTCCTCCACGTAAAACGGCGACACTCTGGGTTTAGTTCCCGCCAGATATCATTCAGGTCTAGATTTTCGATCATGTTTTCAAACAGCCTGTTTTGCATGAGGATTATTTATATGTTTGTAATTATGATAATCTCTAGAAGGGTCAAGGACCAGATTAAAATCCCCACCTATTATAACATTTTCTATACCAAGCCGAGCAATTTTTTGTTTGAGACAATTGTAAAATTCTGCATCGTCCCTATTTGGTCCATATATATTAACTAAAAGGTATCATTCCTATGTATCTCTGCACGTATCATGAGAAAGTTTCCAGAATCATCCTTAACAATTTGCTTACCTTAAATTCAAAGTTTGTTATTAAACAGAATGGCGACTCCTCTTGCGTTGGAAGAGTAACTGGAGAAATACGCCTTATAGCCCCACTCAGACTGGATATACTGTTCCATCTTTTTTTCAAAATGAGTGTCTTGCAAGAAGTACACTGAATATTTTTTACACTTTAGATAATGGAAGATATCACGTCTCTTCTTCAAACTATTGAGGCCCTGACAGTTAATTGAGAGAATAGACACACTACTGTCCATTTCGGTTTACGAGATGGCTTTGAAGAAGACAATAACATGTATAAATACATCGAACCCCCAAAAAGGTCACCAAGCTCATATACAACTGACAGAATAAAATGAGCCCATCCAACCCAGTCAAACTGAAGAATTTACAATCGTTTTGAACACACAAACATATATACCATGAACAAACGGAAAACAATATCAAAATGGAAAAGCAAAAAAAAATTATCACTACAATCATCATACAAAACAACAACAAACAACAACACAACAACAACAAAGAACCCAAATAAGATGACGTTTGCTTGACCACCGCAAACGAGCAAAGGGGGCATGCACCAAAGGTAAATGTCAAACCTCGTGTCGCATTATAAGTGGCTTGAAAACATGCGTGCGCGTCAAGCGCTCACGCAGGTATCCAAGAGGGGAGGTGGCTCCTCAAAAAAAAAAAAAAAAAAAAAAAAAAAAAAAAAAGAAAAAAAGAAAGAAAGAAGAAGGGGGCAGAGTGGGATGGGAGAAGGAAAGGAACATTTGGCATGGTCACCGTGCTCTACGTCGTCATTACCAAAGGATCTGAACACACCTCACAGCTAAAATTGTGTGGAGAGTGCCAGGCGGTCTGGGGCAGAGCAAAACCGACCACTGAGTTCTTCAAAAACTGTGTCACTT
>JADBJO010017182.1:25000-38417 GCA_016801955.1 Conus betulinus | reverse complement strand
GAACAGTTGTGATAGGACCCCCCCCCCCCCCTCCCCACCGCTTCCATCTTTCCCCCCAACCCCAAACACCTCCCTGCATTCTTCCTCTCATCTCTCCCTCCCCTACAGAACTGACTTACGTATAATACTCACGCACAGGAGTCCTTGGTGGCAGGCATGTTTTGCCGTACCACCCTTTTTCGGCAAAAAACTAAACCTGAAACACAAGACAATGGGGTAAAAATGTATCAAACATCATACCCCTCTCTCTCTCTCTCTCTCTCTCTCTCTCTCATATCTATTCATCTATCTATGTATCTATGTATCTATGTATCTATGTATCTATCTATCTATCTATCTATCTATGCATCCTAATATAGGCCTATATTTGAGCATATCGGTATATCAGCGTTGCCTTTTCATAATTGTAATAATCATGACAGAAACGTACAAGCTATGTTCTTGTTGTCATCAACTGCCATAAAAAGAGGCAACGCGACAATCCTTTCAAGCATAGGTTGTTGCACGATTATTGAGCGATTTTCGTACACCTTTGTTATGGTAATCGATAGAGAGAACATTTTGATAATGGAGACTTTGGCAAAAAAGAATTCTACAGACTGTAGTAATATTCGATTACATTATTACCTAAATGAAGCTAAGGCTGAACAAGTTTTGCCTTAAGTGTATCTAATCCTTTTCTTTTCTTGCTGTAAGCATTAAGGTGCAGTTTATGACACGACCTTCCAACAAAATGCCATGTGAAAAGACCTCAAACAGCAGAATGCAGCAGAACCATACTTTGCAAAGTCAGCCCACTGACTTCGAAACCCGTGAAACAAACCATGAAAACAAAAAGAAACGTCACGAAGATGTTCTTTCCATCATTTCTTTAAACGTCAGCTCCTGACAACACAATTTTGTTCTCTGTAATGACAACTCAAAATGTAACGTCTGCACTACTACTGTCGGACCAGCAGGGGAAATCTGCTTTGTCGAGCTCCTTTGACCAGCACCAAGCCACGCTTTCAACTCTGTCAAACTTGAACAACTGCAAGTCATCTGCGTCCCCCGTTGTCTGCACACGGACTGTCAACCACTTACTGTGGAAAATGTACTTCTTTCCCATTCGACTTACTCAAGATTTGAGTTGGACCATTCATCACTTTAAGAAAAATACAAAGTTTACAAGCAAAATCACGAATGGCATGTCAGAAATATCAATCATTTGATCAGACTTTCAGAATTGTTTTCTTCTCGTGTCACACATGCTCTGTAATAATACCACGAGGCCAAACTTTCGCAGTTCATAAACAAATACTGATTTAGACTCCTATCTCTTGTTCAATTGCCACTGCCATACATAACATTCAGTTCATCATATATCTGACATCTTTCAAATCAAACACGGTGCCTTATTGACTTATGGTTTAAAAACACACAAAAAATGGCAAGAATAGACTCGACCATCAGGACAGCATGTACAATAATGTACTCTGATTTATCTAAAACGTTTAAAAAAAAACGCATTTCCAATGTTTGCAAAGTGGCCATTTCATGACACAATGCAACTGTAGTTAATACTATTATCATTTTCTTTCGTGGGGGAGTGGGGTACGGAATGGGGAGGGGTCTGAATAAATCTGGCAACCGATTTATTACTGCCTCATATCCAGATGATAAAAAAGATGCAATATCATGTACCTCTGCCGAAAAAAAAAAAAAGCTATTTTGTTATACGTTGTTTCGCATACGGTACATAAAAAAAATGCTTGTCACTTCCAATCTATTTGATATAATACTTTCTTACACGATATCTTACCATAGAAATCGCCAAGATAAAACTTTCGAAAGCGCCGCGGTGGTGTCACTGCGCTGTTGAAAATGTTCCTGGCTTGTTCGATAGCATGAGCGCCCGCAGTGGTTCAAGTTGGACTCAACCGGACTGTCCCACTGTAGTCCTACTGGGCGGTCACTATGTTGAAAAGCCCAGAACGAAGGCAGGCAAAGCGAATTTGGCGGGAAAACTCCTGTATCAATTCAAAATGGCGCCGGAAAGGTTGTGTTGCAAAGACTGTGATTCAAATCAGAAAAAGAAATCGGGAAGACCAAAAGGGTACGCTTTCTCAAGTGGTAAGTATACCACTGCTGCTGCGAAAAATACATTTTCTCCCTTGTCTCATCAAAAAAAGAGTTGTTTCTGGCTGACGTTATCTCCTCAGTTTGCAAGACTGGTTTGAGCTGTGCAAGTGCTTCTGATGGTATTTTTTAGAAATGTGGCAGGTTGCTGTAAGTGTGTAAAGACCAGAAGATGCATCTTCTGATATTCAGACATGATATTTCCCCTGCTTTTCAGGGGTTTTAAGCAGCTTTCAATTTTTTTATGTACATTTGGTCATTCATTTATTCGTATCATTTTCTTTTTTTTTTTAATTCATTGATTTATTACTATTTTCTCTTTGGGGAGGGAGGTGGTGGTTTCAGCTGGAAAATGAAAACGGTCCGCCGGAAGAGTGGAGGGGAGATGAAGAAGAAACCGAATACAGCATGGTACAGGGCGTCAGGCCTCGACCCTCCCTCTTCCCCCTTCACTCCCTCTAACCACTTAACTCCTCCTCCCTCCCGTCTGATACCCAGTCTCCCTCCCCATATACATGTTGAACCTGTTTAGGACTTCCGGGGCAGGTTTAGCGGCACGCGCGCTCGTCTGTCTGACACAGGAGCCGATCTCCGCGTACCACTTGTGCAACATTTTCACGACACCCCCCCTTCCCCCGTTCCTTCTCCCCATGTCAACACGCAGGAAATCGCACACCCCCACCGCCGTTACTAGTGACACCACCTCCACCCCCACTGTCACCGTCACCAGCGTTGTTGGTGATCCTGGGAAGCAAGGCCCTTAAAGGGGTGGGTGGTGTGTGCATATATTTAAACCCTTTACCTGCAAATAAAAACTTAATTACAGACCAGTTTAGCTGTTGATTACACCATAGTAAAATACACACACTTCAAGTTTGCTGTTACAATAAAAGTTCATGAATTACATAATTGAAAAAGAAAAAAAAAGACGTGTGTACTATCTTAATCTAGCTAAAACATTAATAGGTTGATAAAAAAGATAAAATAATGAATAAGATGAAATGAATTAATCAGTAAGTAGATACCAGAGAAAGAATAAGTAAATAAATTATACGAATGATGAACACACACACACATACACACACATATAGCATGCTAGCATGCATACATATACCGACGCACACAGTGTGTCACGTGACATACAGCGGCTACTTCTCGCCGGTCACAGGCCGAGTGGCAAACTGCCGGCACTTTTCGGAAGATTTTGCACAACGACGTAGGATCGCGCAAAAAATCCGCGTGATTTCAGCGATGCCGATCTAGAGGCAACCACGTACTATGCCCGAGGGTCGGGCAGTTGGGGGGGTGATCACGGCTGTCTTTTCTGGCAGTAACCCTTCCAGCACTGACAAATGTCTGGGCCCTACACTCTGGTCAGATGGTCAGCAGCAGTGAACCCTCTTCTCCTGTAGTTTTCTGCTTCATGTTTCTGTTGGTGACCATCGGCGTTTTGGTCTCTCCACCAGTTACATTTTACTGCCAGGGATCTGGGGTGATCTGGAGCATGTCCTGTCCGATGTGAGCGTGCAATGTCGTCATCAGTCCAGTGCAGTGTTTATATCCCTCACTAATGTTTTGCACGCCAACGAATGTTCTGGCACATGTATCAAATGTTTCTCCCGTCCCTTCTGCAAAATCCCCCACGGTGCAGATTATCTCGTCGTAAAATTCTGATGTTGCTGTCGTTGACGAAAAGTTATGGATGATGTCAATGTGGGTGATTGATGAAGACGGCAGTGGTGATGGTGAAGACAATGATGATTGTGACCAAGGTCATTGTGGGTTGTTGTTCTGTGCTTGAAATCGGATCGTACACGAAATTAAAACGTAAAACTACTTTCGTACCAGCCGCCGTGGCGAATGGAAAGCGTCGCGGACCACTTTCCTAGCTGGGCAGGTCGTTTTGGTTCGAATCCCATCAGAGTCATCTGGGTTTTTCTGCCACGACCGGCTCCTACCCAGAGTTGATTTGCTGCGGACTCATATATTTTTGGGACCACACAGTCGAGTTTCATCCACTTAATGGATGCGTTTCTGGGGGTGTTGCTCAAACCTGACCAACACTGCAGGCAATTCCCACAGTGGATCACGTATTTGACGAATTTCTATTTCAAAGGAAGCGTACTTTACTTCTCCCTGTCCTCTGTCTCAGACCCTCTCCCCCCATCATCTTAATCACCTCATTCTCATCGATCAGCATTAAGGGAAAAAAAAAAAGTATCTCTCTCTCCTTCATGCCCTGCTCTCATGGAGACCTCTCTTTCCATGCCCCCCCCCCTCCCCCTCTCTCTCGCTCCCACCCGTCCCCTACACCGGTCCCTCCCCGAGTCCATGGGGTCTGTCGTCTCTCTCGCGGACGTGCAATTTCCCCCTCCCCTTCCTCTCCACCCCCCTCGCTCTCTCACCCTCCCCTTCTTCCCTCCTTTCCCCTCTATTTCTCGTTTTGCTAGCGTAGTAGGTCTTCTCTGTTTCGTTTACTTGTTCATTTCCTCTCCCTCTCCAACCCTCCCTCTACCTCCCCTCTCTCTCCCCATCCCCCCCCCTTGATCTCTCTCTCTCTATTGCTCCCCTGTATATATATATATATATATATATATATATATATACATATATATGTATATACTATATATATATATGTGGTGTGTGTGTGTGTGTGTGTGTGTGTGTGCGTGTGTGTGTGTGTGTGCGTGCGAAGTGAACACAGTTGATATATGAGTCGGGCTTAACACAACCAAGGTTTTCTCTGTACTCATACACGCATATGCGCACTCATGCCCCCAACAACCATTCACCTCTCTTAGGGAATAGGATGTCACACATTCCTTCTCTCTAACACGCCTGCGAACAAGAAATACAGTTCTACACTACTTATAATTACTCATGAAAAATTCAAAACACAAAAAGGAATTATTAAAGCAAAAGATATCAATACTTCCCAAACACAGGTTTTTCATACAATGACTTCTTACCTGGTTAAGTTTACACACACACACACACACACACACACACACACACACACACACACACTCCTACACACACACACACGCACACGTATTTCACACCGTATCAGTTCTCGGACAAGTCACCCCAAATTTGCTTCAGCACCGGTGATGGTGGTGAGGCCTTAGGTTATCTGCCATCAATTCAAGGGGGATTGGTTCTCCGTGAAAAAGTCCAGGACATTGGGTCTCCGTGGGTCGTCTCTGGGGGGCTCTTCTTCGTCGTAGAAGTCTTCTTTTTCTCTTTCACTCCAAATTTGCTTCAGCACCCCCCCTGACTCCTTAGGTTATCTGCCCCTCCCCTCCGTCCTCTTCTTCGTCGTAGAAGTCGTCTTTTTCTTCTTCTTCACTCGGAACTCTTTCTTAAACGGCTTGTCTTTGACGCCTAAGTCCCTGCGTTAAAGGCCTTGCTTCCCCTTGTGTCGCCCAGACCACGTTTCTTTCGACCCTGTCTGACCTGCTCACTCTCACTCTCTCTTTCTCGTATTTTATTATTATCTTCTTCCCTCGTTCTTCATTCAGTTTTATACAGGGATGGAAACAAAGAATATCCCTTGGCCCATGCCTGTGTCTATGTTGTTTGTCACCTTGTTTACATCCACAATGAATTACCTCTACCTGCATTCTTCCACACATTAGCAATTAGAGACATTCCCACACAACAACTTAAGCAACAACCACATCTCACCAAATAGACATCGAAAATTCCCGAATACTTTGGGGCCACTTTCACACAGTAATTATCCTATAAATATGTGAAGGGCATGATTCTGCCTAACTTTAGCGAGCAGAGAGGCTGTATGGGTAAATCCCTCAAACGTGGGATGGGACCTATTTAAAATCGAATGTGCTCGCAATAGGGGAACCATCAACCATGGGAGTGACCTGAATACAGTTTCGCCTAATGGATGGGATCACAGTGAGGGGTAACTTAGTTGGTAGTTTGGAATGCCAGTTAAGATGTCTGGAGACTGGTCACTTGGCAGACATGTTGGCTATGGCTGGTCTGGAAAGGCTGGTTTAGAAGCTAATCAGGGTCTGGGAGGACAGCTTTGGGATTCAGCGACACCGTAAATTCTTGTTGCCTTTGCTGAGGTCTCGAATCTCCCTTTGACCATGGCTGGTCTAGATGGAGTGGTCTGGAAGACCTATCAGCGGCCGAGGGTACGGCCCTGGGAGTCTGTGACGCCGTAGTTGGTGTTGTCTTTGCTGAAGAGGGTTTGAGCCTTGAGAGAGGTTCCTCACGTGAAAGTTGCTGGCGACGGAGTTGACACATGCCTGAATTTGCCCTAGATACGGGTCTAAAGGATCTGTCCTGATGTCCCCCTGCGCATTTGTATGATGATCGGATCCATTGTTTGTCGGGCCGTGTGGAGTAGAATGTCAGTCCGAGGTTTGGAGACACTTATGGCAGCCTGGTGAAGCCGGATCTGTCCTCATCAGATGCTTCTAATGGTTCCATTGCGACTCGGGCGTGGTGATGACCACAAAAGGAGTTTTGGGAAAGATCTCGTTGAAAGAGGCTGGGAGGTCTATATACTCCCAGCGTTCTGACTCTAGGGCCCATTTTTTTCACTGAGCAGAGTGTGGTGAAGGCTGTGACGCTGATTCCGTTAGTCAAGTGTTTGTGAACGTAAAGGGCTGAAAACCAACAGCCGCGCCTTATTTGGCTGGTGTGTGTCTGGTGAAACGTGAGGAGCCGTAAAATGTAGCACGCACTGTCCTGAGAGGTCGGTGAGGTTGGCTCGGCCTAAACTGGTCTGTTGATCTAGCTATGATTTAAAACAAAAGAGGAAACCAACCAGCTGGCATTGATGAGGAAGAGTAATAAAAATTGTGTGTCCATTCCTCTCTTCCCCGTCTCCTACTCCTCTTCCCTCCCTTTCTCTACTCATCCATTCTACAGAAAGCTACGACAACGTCGTCCACACGCATTCAAACCAGCCTGACAGAGCATCAGCAAAGTAACCCTCAGCAATACCGACTGAACGAGCACAAGACTCCCGTTCTTCAAGGCAGTGGACTCGGCCTGATTACTAAGTAACTTCAGCTGACTGAGCCCTTAGCACTCACTTCTCCGAGGTTCTAGTGGATGAATTTTCTCCCTTTCACTATCAGGGAGATTCGAACTCAGAAGGGTCCTCAACGCCTTGGATGCCAACGATCGCAGCTGGAACATCTGCAATAGGTGAGAGGGACATCGCTGCTATTCGGCCAATTACCCATTATTCTACCACACTCCAGATTCTTTTCGTCTTAAGCGCCTAAGGTCCTTTGTGAGAGATTTCGCTCCCTTCACACACACTTTTCAATAATAGCTGTTGTAAAAATTATGGCCACAGATACTCTTCCATGATGTCTAAAGCAGTTTATGAAAAGCCTGACTCTACTTCTTCTGACCGAAATCCAACTGTCTACATTTCTCATGACCACCTCACAGCTACTAAGTTTTCGGAAATATCAAATGTAACATAGCCATGGAGCTATTTCTTTGGTGCAGTGTGTGACACCGATCAAGTGATAACATGCAGCACTTGAACCTTTTAAAAGCCTCCAGAAGTCACAGGATCACACATTCGTCAACTGCGGTGAAAACATCACTGAGACAGTAAATCAATATAAATATTTTGGAGTCATTTTCCATAAAAACGGACATCTTACAGAAGCCCCCAAACACTTCGCAAGACAAGGGAATAAAGCTGCACATTCCTTGAAGAGAACGTTTTATGGTCAAAATGTAGAAATGAGAACAGTTACGAGCCTATTTGACTCGTGAATCTCTCCCATTTTCACATGTGGATTGGAGTGTGGTTCCCATTCTCTTACCAATATAATGATGGAATAAAACAATGTCAAGAAAAGAAAATGCAGCATTAGTTCAAAACCAGTCTTCCAAACAAATTTCCACATGAAACTGCACACACTAAATTCTGCAGGCAATTATTAAGACTCCATAGAAAACTATGACATTACCAGTTTGGGGCGAACTGGGGGAATTCCCGATTATTTTTAAAAGTGATAACCCAGAATATCGCGCATTCTTCATACACATATTAGAGTCAGACCAAGACTCTTATCAACAACAGATTTATCCGTCAGTGATATCTCAGGATACCGAAGAAAGCACATGGACGAAGTTTATGCGACAAACCTTGTCAACGATAGGATTACAGCGCGTCTGGGAAAATCGGGGTACATTTTGTGTGACTCGCCTGAAGTTTCTAATCAATGCGAAGCTGGAAACGTTTTATGTTGACTTCAGGAAGAAACAAAAGAACCAAAGCACACCCAAGCTAAAATTTTTTGCCACAGTTGCTACCCAATACAAACGGGCGGCTTATTTGGAGCAACACACTGACACGGATTGCAGACGAGTAGTACTAACTAGATTACGAATGAGCGCCCCATGAACTCCACATTGAGGGGGGGCCGTTATACCAACACTGACAGGAAAGACAGATAATGCAAGACTTGCCACGATGTTGAGGACGAACTACATTTTTTCCTTGATGACTGTCAATTATTTGACCAACAACGTTATGACCTGGTGACAAGGATCACAAAAACAGTTTTTCCACCACAGAATAACATGACAAAACCCTGTGAGCTCATGTTATTGGACTGCTTCCAACCTCACCTGCCCAGTATATACTGTTGTGTTTTTTCTCTTTGGAGACAGAAAATTTAATCAGACCCTGATACACACTATGCTTTTTCTTTCTGCTGCTAATGTTATGTTGCAAGATGTGACCGAGTTGGAATTAGTGTAATTGAATGTCTTAACCTGATCATTTGTGTCCCGCAAAAGCTCTGGTTTTCATATGGCAATAAAATATGTTCTTGTTCTTGTTCGACAGAAGGTGCTAATGATGTGATCACTGAATGAAACTGAAATTTGGTATAAGGTATGAGACTCAAATAGGAATCTGAAGGGTTTCTTTTAATAGTGTTTCCCTAGAATACATGGAGACACATTCACTCTTCTTTTGATGGAATCTGAAGAATACAATACAATCTTTATTTTCAGGACTGTTGTGCTGCATTTCTGTGCTGGAATATATGTTGGAAACCGCAAAAAATCTGTGAACTATAGTGAGGATCCGCTGTCAGAGAAAGAATGAATGGGTAAGCTGTTTATCTTTCCATGGTTGCAACATTTCTTGTAATGTCATTGCCAGGGCTTCAAATGCTTCAGATCATGCGATATTGTACTGAACATTTTCAGTTATGAAACTTAGCACATTCAGTTTGGCACGAGCAAATAGAGTCTCGTCCTCTCCTCGGCAGCCGGACTCGTTCTCTCCTTCTCTGCCCCTCTCTCTTCTGCTCATGCCGCTCTGCTCTCCTTCCTCGTCTCCTCTCTCTTCATCCCGTCCGCCAGGCTCAATCTCCTAGTCAAAAAACTCCTCTCTCCTCTCCCTCGTTTCCTCCTCCCTGCCGCCGTCTCTCCGAATCTCTCATCTTCTGGATCACAGTCTCTACAGCTCTCCATCTCGAGTCTCTCCCATTCTCGTTATCTCCTTCCTCTCTCTCGCGCTTCTCTTCTCTTCTCTCTCCCATCTCATCTCCGTCTCTCTCTCTCTCTCTCTCTCTCCCAAATGCGCCTACATCTCTCCTCGCTCCTCTCTGTCTCCCTCTGCTCTCTCCCGTCTCTGCTCAAAACTCTCCATGACTCTGCTTCCCGAGCTCAGCTGCTACTCTCTCTCATTATCCTGTCTTCCTTCTTCTCTCGTCTTCCTCTCTCTCCTCCTCATCTCGTCCAGACTCGTCTCCTTATCTCCTCCTCCTCGTCACCCCTCTTCTCTGCTCGCTCACTACCTGCTCCGTCTCTCTCAGTCTCCTCTCCCACTCTCTCTCTCTCTCCCCTCCGCTGTGCTCCTCTCTCGGCCTCTCTCATCCATGTCTCTCTCATCTCTGCTTCCTCTGCACAATTCTCTCGATGGTCGACTCCCTCTTTCGAGTCTCATCTCTCTCTCTCTCTCCTGCTCCTCGCCTCATTCTCGAGTCTCTAGTAGAGTCTCTCTCTTCTCTCATCAGATCACTCTCGCTCTACCTCTTTCTCCTCTCTCTCTCCCTTCTCCTACACACTGCATCTCCCTTTCTTTCCTCTTCTCTCTTTTCTCCTGCTCTGCTCAAGCCTCTCACTCTGCTGCCTTTTTTGATATGGCAATCTCGTCTTCTCGCGTGACTCCTCGCCTCATGCTGCCTCATTCTGCGTGTCGACGCTTCAAGAGTGTCTCCTGCACTAACTCGCTGTCGCCCTCTCTTTCATCACGGAGAGGCGTACGCTCTCTTCTCTCGAAATAGAGGTCTCGGGTTCGTCAGTATCTCGTCTAAAGTCGTCGTTCTCCCTTCTGCTCTCAAATCTCTCTCTTCTCTTCTCAGTCCTCTCCTGCTCGATCCTCCTCTCGTCCAGTCTCATTGTCGCTCCCGAGAGTCTTTCCCCCTCTCCTTCTATCACATCGCTCTCTTCTGCTTAACTACGATGTGACCCTGCACTCCTTCATCCCTTAGCATCTCCTCCTCCTCACAGTCTTTCTCTCTCTCCTCTCGTCATCTCGACTCGTCGCCTAAAACATCTCTGTCTCACTATCTCTCGACTCTCTCTTGCCCTCACTTCTCTCTCACATCCTTCTCCTCTCTCTTCTCCCTCTCTTCATTGTCTCTCACCATCTTCTCACTTTCTGGTCTCTCATTCCGTTCTGCTGCATCTCTCTATCCCGTCGTCTCTCTCTCAATAGAGTCAATACTTTCGACTACTCTCCTTCCTCCCCCTCTACAAAATTTCCTCGGATCCTCTTCCTTCTCTCCTTCTTCTCGGAGATTCCTTCCTCTCTGTTAAGTCTCCCTCATATTCCCTCTCCCTCCGTCTTTCTCTTTTCTCCCTATTCTCCTCCATCAGTCGTCTCCTCGTCTCTTTCTCTCGCTTCTAACTTCTGCCATTCTCAAGCATCCTCACTCTCGCTCGAAATTCTCCATCTCGATCCTCTCTCTTCCCTCTACTTTCTTCTCCCCTCTCTCTCAATTCTCTGCACTCTGCTCTTCCCGACTCCCGTCTAATAGAATGTCCTGACTCCTTCCCTCTCTCTATTCTCTCTCTCTATCTCTCTCTGCTCGGTTACAATATCTTCCAATCTCCCTCTGCTCGGACTCGTCGGTCTCGCTGCTCCCTCTCTCGTCTCCCGAATCCGTTCCACTCTGGCTCCTTCTCTCCCTCGTTTCTCTCTCTCCGTCGCCTAATTCTCCCTTCTCTCCTCTCTCGATACTGGCCTCTCTCTCCCTTTCTCTTCTCGTCGAATCCTCTCCCTCTCCAACTCATTCACTTCAGTCTCCTCCGGCTCTTCTTCTCAGTCCCTGTGTTCTCTCTCTCCCCATCTCTCTCCTCTCTCTCTCCTTATTCGAGTGAACGCTCAGCCCTACTCCCAATCGTCCTCTCCTCCTCCTCCTCTCATTCTCTCCTGGCTTCACGCGTCTACTCAGACCTGCTCCTTGTGCAACTCTCTATTTCTATCTCTGGAATACAAATCTCTTCCTCTCCTCCCGTTCCTCTTCGTCTCTCGTATTCTCAGTCTCCTATCTCCCTCTCAAATCTCCCCTATCCTCTTCTCTCCGCTTCTCGTCTGTTCTCTCTTTCTCTCACTCAAGAGTCTCCTTCGTCTGCTCTCTCTCCTCTGATTCGCTCTTCCTCTCCTCTCTCTCGCCCTCTCATCCCCTCTCTCTCTCTCTCCTCTTCGTCTCATTGCTCCTCATTGCATCTCAAGTGCTTGTCAAACTCTGAATTCCCCAATCTCACTCTTTCTCTAGGTGCTCTCTGCTTATTTCTTCTCCTCTATCTGTCTTACTCTCTTCGTCGATTCAGTTAGGCGTCTCTCTCTCACTTTCCGTGGTCCTCTCTCATGCACTCTCCCCACGCTTCCGTTGTAATGTATCTCTCTTCGTCCCCTGCTCGATCTCTTCCTCTCTCTCTGCTCTAATTCCTCCCCGTTTCTCTCTTCCTCTCCTCTCTCCCTCTCAGTCATCTTCTTCCTAATCTCTCTCCTCTATCTCTTCTCTCCCTCTTCTTTCTCTCCCAGGGCGCTCCCTTCTCTATCTCTCCTCATCCTCTCTTCGTATCTTCTCTCCTCAACATTGTCAGTTCCCTCCTTTCTATCCACTCTGGTCTCTCTATTCTGCTTCTTCTCGTCACGTAGATGGATTCTCTCCTCAATATTCCGTCATCCTTCTCTCCTCTCTCATCTCCTCTCCTCTTTCCACTCTCTCTCTCTCTCTCTCCTACCTTCTCTCTGCGTTCCTTCCCTCTTCTCTCAGAACCTATTCACCCTCCTTCTGCTCACTTCTCTACATCTCCTCTCCAACCTGCAGATTCTCTCATTCATGCTCTCCTCTCTCTCCTCCTTCTGGTCTCGTCTCTTCTCATCTCTTCTCTCTCTCGGCTTCTCTCCTCTCCAGTATAGGAAACTCCCTCTCTCTTCGTCCATCTCTCTCTCTCGTCTCTCCTCTAGGCCTCCTCTCTCCTCTCTGCATCTCTCATCCTCTCTCCTCTCTCGTCTCTCTCCATTCGCTCCTACTCTTCAGTTCTCTCATCTCTCTCTACTCTCTCATCTCTCTCGCTGCTCCGGCCCATCCTCCCTCCTCAAACTTCACCTCTCGTAACGTACCTAATCTCTTCTCTCCCTCAGTCCTCTCTCTCTCCCATCTCGTTCTTCTCGTTCTCTCTCTCACTCTCCCTCCCTAGTCTGCCTTCTAGTCTCTCTCACTCCGTCACCCTATGTCTCTCACCTCGTCCTCTCTCTCACTCTCCTCGCTCCGTCCCCCTCCCTCCGCTCTCCTCTCCTCTCTCGTCTTCACCTAGATCTTACTCTAAACAATGCACAAATTAACGTACAAGATGGCTGGCACATGAAGACTTCCCTCTGACCCAGACACTGTGAAACCTGCCGAAGTGGGGCATAACAAAATGGACCGATGTGTGTGTGTGTGCTAACGATCTGATCTAAGCGATGCCCACAAAGTTGCTAGTGTTTGAAGGGGAAAAGGAGGGGTGGTGGTGGGGCCTACTACTAGTATGGACACCTCGCGATCGACCTCCACCTTCCTGACTCTTGGACATAAATTCAGACTGTAGAGAGCACAGCAGTATGCTACAAATCTTCAACACTTCACATTCGTGTTTGGGGAAACAGGGAAAGGGGAGGGTAGGATGGGCAAGGAGGGAGGGAAGGGGAAATGAAGAAAGAGGCAGAGGGAATGGGAGAGGAGGTTGGAGGGAAGAGAGAGGGTTATAGGGTTATAAGGGATGA
>JADBJO010017182.1:12500-20000 GCA_016801955.1 Conus betulinus | reverse complement strand
AAAGTGAGGATATGAAAAGGGGGGGGGGGGGGGGGGGGAGAATCAAAGAAGAGAAGAGTAAATAAGTAAATGCAGCGACGTGTGTACAAAACAGGCGGTTTTGTTCCTTTCTTAAACTTCTATTGCCGGTGTTACAGCACTGTTTTCTTAATTCATACTTTGATGTCACTTGTACATTGAATTCCTTAGTTACGTAGGTCTTGTTTCATTTCTTGTTGGCCTAGGCTTTTTTTTCCCCTCCATGTATTCCGTAAGTCATTCCCGGCAGCACCTTTTGATTTTTTTCGTTTTGATTTGTGCTGTTATGTATCATATTGTTTGAAACTACTTTCTGTATACTTGGTCATGGTAACTACAATGTACAAAGTGTAACACAAAACACCTAATACATTCTGTTACAAACCGTCTCGATATCTTCAAAGACTAACAGTAACTCGAATCATTTTTTTTTGTTTGTTTGTTTTTTTTTAACTAATCGGCATTCAGCAATATGAATAAATATCTCGCGCGCACACACAGACACACACACAGACACACACACGCGCGCGCGCACGTGTGTGTGTGTGTGTGTGTGTGTGTGTGTGTGTGTGTGTGTGTGTGTGTGTGTGTGTGTGATATTTATTCATATTGTCATAACAAAATGGCAGGGGATGTCGACACTTAAAAAAAAGTGACTTAAGGTATTGATTGTCTAATCCACTCACTTCCACGCAATCAAATGTACAAGATGCAAACAAACAAACGAAAAAAGACGCACACCTTCAAGTCCATTTTACATTCACAAGAACTCACTTACACACATATGTAGCCTACACAACTCAAAGCACCATGGATTAAAATACCTGTAAATGTAAAGACTCATAATCAAAAAGTCTCTGATAGTAGCACAACGACTGCTACATAAAGGATAAAAACACGATAAAATAATGTCTATATATGACGTAAGTAAATAAATGAACCAATAAATAAAATACATAGATAGACACACAAAGATATGAATTAATCATGAATACATAAATCGAGTAATCAATTACTTATTTTATTAATTAATTTAAAAACTGAACAAATAAACAAATAAATTCATGAAAATAGGCATATAAAATGAATGAGTAAACATCACAAATGGCCATGTGCAATCAGACATGCATTCTGACTGCACATGAGTGCTTGTAAGGTGTAGTCAAACCTTTCGACAAGTAGAAATTTCGTTAATAACAAGGTGTTTTGTGATTACAACACACGTACAAGATATTTCCCGATTACAGCATAGTAAGAGTACACACACTTCAAATCTGCCATTACAATAAAAGTTGATATATCACAGAATAAAGAAAGAAATAGCCTAAAGTACTAACGCACCTTCTTAACCTAGGTGAACTAGGTTAATAAATAGATAGATAGATGAATGAAAAAATGAGATGAAATGAATTATTCAATACATAGATGACAACAGTCTATAAATGAATACAGAAACAATATGAAATGAATGAATGAATACATAAATGGTATGAACGAATGAATGACGGAACGAATGAATGATAAGGAGGAGGAGGGGGGGAGGAGGAGGACGATGATGATGATGATGATGATGATCATGATCATGATGATGATGATGATGATAACATCAACAATAGTGACGATAATAATAATAACAATAAGAAGAAGAAGAAGCAGCAGAAGAAAAAGAATTATTATCATCATTATTACAATGGACAGATAGATCTCATAAACAAAATCTAAGAAATATACAAGTAAATGGAAAATCAGGAAAACGAAAAGAAAAGAAAGAATCAAATAAACATAATCTAAAAAACATGTTTAATGGAAATTTTGAAATAAGACAAATGAATAAAGAAGAAAGAAAGACGTGGGAAAAGTAATGAAGAGAAACTAATAGAACAATATGGAATAAACACGTAACTATACTTATGTATAAATGAAATAAACATGAAAGTGCTAAAAATGATATAAAGCCTCAGAAAAGCGGGAAAGTGCATAGCTCATAAAAGAAAAACATAACACGAATAGACATGCAAACTTTATTATGAATTCAAAAAAAAAAAAATCACACACACACACACACACACACACACACACACACACACACACACACACACACACACTCACTCACTCACTCACTCACTCACTCACTCACTCACTCACTCACTCACTCACACACACACACACACACACACACCATTATCACCACCACCACCACCATAGTAAATAAATGTGTAAAGGGCATTCGTGCTTTGGAGGCCACCTCTCCTGGCACCGAAATAAGTATTCGTTCATTTCGTATTATGATGTCCTTTTTACTTTTTCATGTCTGCCAGGAAGAAGAGAGCGTGGAGGCCTCTCATGGCATCAAAATAACAATTACTGATTTTGTTCAATTTTCTTTTTTACTTTAGGAAGGGGGGGGGGGGGGGGGGGGGCATTTGGAACCCCTGGTTGTGGTTGGCTGTTTCTCGGGCAGAAGTCTGCAGGTGGATCCCCGACCCATCTAGAGACCATAGTTTAACACGGTCAAGAGAGCCCCCAACGAATCAAGGTGCTTTCCCCCGATAGCAGGACGGTCGTAGCGTGGTTTCACCTCTAGCATTTCTTCATCGCCACCTGACGGCGCTCCTTCGCGCTAGGAGGTGGATGATTCGTATCGCGCGCCTCCGATCCAGGATTGGCCGACCACGAAGCCAATCAGTGGCAACCGCCAACCCCAGTCCGCCAGCTCAAGGCCTGTAACTCGTGTCGGCGGTAACCAGGGAAGCGGAAAGGATCCTCCTCCCACTTCTCTGCGGAAACCGTTTCCCAAGAAGAAAAGAAAAGCCGACAAGCAATCACAGGTCGAGAAGGAGATCAGCTCCGCACTGACGTTGCTACAAGTATGAAAACAAAAATGACAATTCTAATCTCATAGTGATAATGATGATGATGATAAAAATGATAATAATAACGATGATGGTAGTAATTATTTTAATTATTCCTATTATTATCATCTTTATTTCTTTAACTGTAAGAAAAGATTATCAGTTGAAATTTAAGAAATATATGAATAGATGAACAAGATGAAATCTAAGAATATACGAGTGAATAAACACACACACACACACACACACACACACACACATATATATATATATATATATATATATATATATAGAGAGAGAGAGAGAGAGAGAGAGAGAGAGAGAGAGAGTCAATTTAACAAATAGCTATAATATGTAAACCTTCCCCTGTTCCTACTGTAAAGAAACGCACAAGGGGAGATCGGGTTCGGGGAGAAGTGGACAAGGTGCGCGCGCGCGTGCGCGCGTGTGTGTGTGTGTTAGAGAGAGAGAGAGAGAGAGAGAGAGAGAGAGAGAGAGAGAGAGAGAGAGAGAGAGCCAGCCACTGGCTGTGGCTGCACACCACAAAAATATGCGCCAAGGCCTTGCATAAGGAGTCGAGTACTTGTAGAATTGTGCAATCAGACAGTTTTGTTTTGAGAATTTTCGCTTGTTGTGTTTTGAAATGCAAATTGTTGTTCAACATTGACATACGCTATATTCAGCAAAGAATGATTTTCACATTAATCTAACATTGCTCTAAGACTAAATTAGTACTTTTTATTTTAACCAGTGGTCATAAATTGTCCAATGTGGGAAAAAAAGGGATGATTTTCTGCTCCTGTCATGATTGTCAAAAATCATGTCTTAAAAGGGGTGGGTTTGCAGAAAACAATTTAAAAAAAAAAAAAAAAAAAAAAATCACGTGTGAAACATAGGTACCCTTTATCATGATAAGAGATATGAATGTATATGAGAGTGGTTCCCGACAAAATTTGGCAACGGTCCATCCCATACAAACATTGGTTTTCAAGAATACTTTTTCAGTTGTCTGAATTGCTGGAAGGGAGACAACTAATCGTCAGCGCAGTGATTTCACTGTACTCACATTAAACATGCACAAACTGCTTGTAATATCAATTTGAGCAGGTCATTGTGTGTACAGAGATGGAGCGACTCTTTTGTCACATCCTTTTTTTTTTTCACTTGGGGGTGATTCCAAGAATTTTCAGTGTTTCAGTAACTTTTTAGGGAGTACTTCATATCAAACTTTAAAACAAAAAAAAAAAAAAAAAAAAGTTAGTTGCAGCACACTGGATACTCTTTTTTTTCATCCTGCACTTATTATGACCATATCGTGTTTCAGAAATACTAGCAAAATGTTGTGGACAAGGCTTCAACAGCAAGAGTCATCTGAATGCAGGCAAAAAATGCAAACGGGCTGTTGCAAGGCATCAGCGAGCTAATAGCAGCTGCTGTCAAAGGACTCTCACAGAATTAACCTAAGTGGGTAAGTGCCATGTAAACTGTTCAGTTGAGTTGGAAATTGATTGTTGTTTTTCATGTGGGGATTATTTCTTCAAGCGAGTCAGAGAAAAGTTGTGTGCAGGCTGCACACCAAAAATTAATGCGCCGAGGCCTTGCTTAAGGGGTCGAGTATTTGTAAACTGGTGTAATTAATAGATTGCTTTTGAGAATTTTTATTGCGTCTGAAAATTGATTCTCCACATTTTCCTTCATATGGCCATCAAGGTCAAACCAGGTGACTCCCAGCAGAATGATTAAAACAAAAGAAATCTTTGAGCTGGCGCAAAGATGGGGTCACGGGTGAGTGCAAAGGCGTGAAATGTATCATCAACTGGGGGGAAGATCATGTATTTGAAGACTGTTACATCATATTGGTGAAAATCCCTCAAAACAAGGGAAAAAAATTGTTGGGGAGTTCTTTTGATCAATTGTCACTTTAAATGCTGTCTCAAATTCATGGTAGGTCTCAAAACGCTTATATGGACTATGATTATAGTGTTTTAGTGCCAAATCCTAATTGTGGCGTGTGACCTGTGACACGACAGAACCTCCACAGGAGCGTTCGCATGGCACATTGTCAGGCCCAGCAATGACAAAGTTCACATGGGCGTACACATGGCCTTGTTTCATGACTGCAGAGCCCACCGGCGAAAAACACCACCGTCAAGCAACGGGGGGGGGGGGGGGGGGGGGGGGGGGGGGGGGGGGGGGGTTAGGTAGCGGCGGCTGGAGTCCACGCTTTCGATGAACGAAAGGGCTGACGACCTAAGGTCATCTCAGCGCGGGACAATAATGCTACTTTGAAATCGAAAACACTGCCGCGTTATTGTGTGGCATTATGCTGCACAAGAAATCTGTCTTTGCCAATGACTGTCTACATCCTGCTTCTTTTTTCCTCTCGTCCCTCTCCCCCTCCGCCTTCTCTTCTATTTCATCTAGTAGTAGTAGTAGTAGTAGTAGTAGTAGTAATATTATTACCACCATCATCGTTATCATCCTTATTATTACTATTAATATCACTATTATCATTATCATCATTATTATCATATGATGATTATTATTATCATTATCATTGTTATCATTAATATTATTATTATCATTTTAACTCGCGTTGCCTTTCTCAGCAGCCGCATTGTCATTCTACATCCATTTTGCACCCAGTTTAAGGAGATGAGTGATTGTTCTTTGTTTTCTTTGTCATAATTGTTGTTTTCTTGCCTGAAGAAGAGCAAAGACGTCGAAAAACGTGTCGTGTCTTTGTCTTGTAATTTGTTTTTCTCTTTCGTTCAGCGGAATGTTAATTTTACTTCTAAGTTACATGATAATGATTATTGTTGTTGCTGTTGTTGTTGTTGTTGTTGTTATCATCGTCATCATCACCATCATCACCATTGCTACTATAATCTTCGTATTTAACCATCTTCTAACCCTCTCCTTACTCTTCTCCTGTCAGTATTGTTACTATTATTACTACAGTTTCTACTGTCTCCTCTGGTAGTATTGCCATTAAATGATAACACTACCGCCATTATAAATGTTATTATCAGTAGCAGTAACGTTCTCTTTATTTGTCTTTTCATTGTTATTGTTATATTTACTCTTTTCACCCATATGGCCTCCCCTCCCAGTAGTCTGGTATACATGGCACATGCATTTTGCGCCCAGTTTGTGGAGATGAGTGACTGTTCGACCCTCATCATCGTCTTGAATGTTCTTTGTCTTGGCTAAAAAAAAAAAAAAAAAAAAAAAATAAAAAAAAAAAAAAAAAAAAAAAAAATTTAAAAAAAAAAAATTAAAAAAGACCGCAGAAACCCAAACGGGTAGTGTTTGTTTTGTATTTTGTTCTTTCGTTTTAGAGGCTTTGTTTTGTTTTGTTTTGTTCTGTTTTGTTTTGTTTTTGTCACGAACAGACGCTATAGCGTTTTCGATGACGTTAATCTTGAATAAACAAAAACTGGGCACATATTGCAGAAGTTAAATACTGGTGGGACTTGGAAAGTCATATCTGTCTTGTCTGAAAAAGACCGAGAGAGCCAAAAACGCATATTGTTTGCTTTGAAATTCGTTCTTTCTTTCACTTGTACTTGTAGTTTTCGATGTTGAAAGATCTTTTTAAGATCGGTTCATCGCTCTATTGATGTGACATACAAACTGACTGACGTAATGGTGGGAAGATTGTCAATGTCAGTTGAAATTAGTTGTTTGGCTCATAGCATTTGGGGTTATAAAGCCTAGGATGATCTGACCAATGGGCATCAAGTCTGTTTTTGAATGTATTCAGGGTGGGTGCTGTCACTACTGACTCAGGAAGGCTGTCCCACATCATCACCACTCTCTCTGAGAAGAAATTGCCTCGGACTTGCCGGCGCACTTGGTTTTGGGCGAGTTTCTTGCTGTGACCTCTGGTCTCACGTCCTGTGTATGGTTTAAATTGCGGGCTTGTTGCATTATAGATCCCTGTGACGTACTTGTATGTGTCAATCATGTCGCCTCGGAGCCTTCTGAATTCTAGGCTGGGGAGCTTCAGTTCTTGGAGACGTTCAGGGTAGGGCTTCTCTTTCAGTCTTCCGATAAGTTTTGTAGCTCGACGCTGCACGTCTTCCACATCCTGCTGTAGACCTTTCTGCCAGTAGTGTGGGGACCAAACAGAATGTCCATACTCCAGCATCGGCCTAACCAGTGACTTGTAGAGCTGAACAAAGGTACGACCCGAGAGGTGGTCGAAGGATCTTCTGACTACTCCAAGTGTTCGATTGGCTTTGGCTGTAGCTTGGGCAACGTGGTTCTCAAACGTCAGTTTCCTATCGACCACTACTCCCAAATCCTTCTCTGCTTCTGTCTCAGCTAAGTTGTGCCTACTTTCCTGGCCTTCTGTTGTCATCTTCATGGTGTACGTGTGCTCATCTGGACTGTGCCCTAATCTCATCACGCAACACTTCTGGGGGTGGAAACTAAGGAGCCAGTTCTCTGACCAGTTGCATAAGTTGTCCAGATCTTTTGGAGGCATGGTGTGTGTGTGTGTTAGTGTGTGTGTGTGTGTGTGTGTGTGTGTGTGTGTGTGTGTGTGTGTGTGTGTGTTGTTGTCGTTGTTGTTTCTTTTTTTTTTTTTGTTTAGTTTAGTCTTCATCTTAAAAAAAAAAAAAAG
>JADBJO010017182.1:0-10000 GCA_016801955.1 Conus betulinus | reverse complement strand
CGCAGCGAAAAAGTCCTGAAAAGCAGTGTCCGCATGCGTTTGTGCTTGCGTGTAACGTGTGTGTGTGTGTGTGTGTGAATATGGAAAGAGAAGAAAAAAAAGAAAGACAAAGTTTAGTTAAACACTGTATTGTCAGATTTCAGCTTCTCTCCCGATAATAAGTCAAATAATCTACACGAACAAGGCAGATATCTGGAAGAAATCCTTTCTATTAACCCCCACCCCACCACCCCACCACCCCGTTTTTTTTTTCTTTTTTTTTTTATTTCACTGAGTGCCATAACTAGTACTGATTGCTCCTTGGCTTTGGCTGCTATTGATACTCTCCATACCTTCAACAGTGACGGAACCGTTGGCTAAGAGGGCAGTGCTGCCTTAATGACATCTGTTTACGGCACTAATCATAATATGTCCAGACCAATCTAATCGTCTCGGCAATTAAAACGCCAGGTTGATAAGCCTTGGATGGCCTCTGTGAGTTATCTACTTTCGAACTGCTTTACTAACTGTATTGCCTGGGAACGCCGTGCCCCAATCTCTTTGCCCAATGGCTAATCACGACGCTGACTTGTAATTTGGGGGTGCCTCGGCGGTTCGACGAGATCTCTTCACCGAAGAGGCCGATAGCGAGTACATGGGTGGGAAAATCTATGGCTTACACTTCGCGTCACAATGTTGACGCTGTATTTTTTCCCTCTGTAGGATAATTTGCATCAGGAAGATGGTAACTGTCGACACGGGTACAATTTTCGTTTCAGGGCATGGTTGCCACTGTGTAGCACAGCGAAAGCTTGACATCATAATTTATGATAGATCCAAGGTGACCGGTTTGGGATATCGTTAGTCTGGTGAGATGAAGGCAATGCAAAGACCAAACAAACAAGCAAACAAACAAACTAGCAAGGCAAACAAAATAATACTTTAAAAAAAAAAAAGGGGGGGGGGGGGGGGGGGGGAGGAGGAGAGGAAAGGAGGCGAATATATCCTCTACCGTGGAGCATGGTTGCGAAAAAAAAAATAAACGTACACTAAAGAAAGTCTTTCACAGAAAACTGAATTAGGTATTCAATGAATGCGAACCAAGATTGGATAGAGCATAATTGTAGACAGCTTGATATGTTTCAGTTAACCCTTATTCATTCATTACAGTCATTTTTGCTTTACGGACGTCTGTCATGGTTATGTGGGCAAGAGAGTGGATCGGTGCGCCCTTATTAGAAAAAAAAGGGATTAAAAAAAGGAAAAAAAAAAAAAATTGGTGCACTTATCGTCCTCTTACTTAGTACTTAATCAGTGGAAGGACCGTCTCACTCTAACTTAGCGATGTCCGACGGAAAGTACTGTATTAATTCAAACTGTCGTATGAACTCTATCTGCCCTTCGCGTACCCAGACCACACACTTCCAGACAATTGAACCATTCCGTATGAACTGACTTTCACGCAATAAATAAAATTATTTTGGTCGTTACCATCAGAAAGACACCGACCGTGGAGAGGATAACCATAACAACAATTTGTAAACTAAAACGTCACGCGCGCGTCCAGGCAGTTCTTTTTCCTCTTCCTTTTTTTATTTGCAGATGGGGGGGGGGGGGGGGGGTTTTCTGTTTTCTGTTTTTGTTTTTGTTAATTAACTTTTTTAAATTCACTTTTTATGTATGAATGTAGTATAAATCAGACGTAAATAAATTATACTTACACAGATTACCATGTCAGTTTGAAGAAGCAGAAACAAAAAGCAAGCTGATAAGCTAGTCAATCGAAACAAAACAGAGAGAGAGAGAGAGAGAGAGAGAGAGAGAGAGAGAGAGAGAATTTTTTTATTTACGAGGAAAATAGATGCGCACTGATGTGTGTGTGTGTGTGTGTGTGTGTGTGTGTGTGTGTGTGTGTGTGTGTGTGTGTGAGAGAGAGAGAGAGAGAGAGAGAGAGAGAGAGAGAGAGAGAGAGAGAGAGAGAGAGAGAGAGAGAGCTACTGAACAAACTTCTTACAATAGGATGCAGCTGGGAAGGAGACCAATAAAAAAACAATTCTTTCACACACACACACACACACACACACACACACACACAATAGAAACTCACTAAAACTCACTAAAACTAAACTCTTGCAAAGGAATGTAGCCATGAAGCAGTCCAATTAACTTGTTTAATCATATTTTATGCAGTGCAACTGAAAACAAAATGTACATAGGAAGGAGAGTGAAGGTTACTCTGTGTGTGTGTGTGTGTGTGTGTGTGTGTGTGTGTGTGTGTGTGTGTGTGCGTGCACGTTCTTGCTGTTTTTTGTTTGTTTGTTTGTTTTTTGCTTTTTTTGTTGCTTGATCTTTTTTTTTCCAAATTATGAAAAAGTGAAAATCTAACCTAATTTGCGTCAGTTTCGGTTTATTCTTCACACACACACACACACACACACACACACACACACACACACACACACACACACACACACACACACACACAAAGATAATAATGAGAAATCGCAGTAGACTTTAATACTTTTCGGTTCCGAAAACCATGGTACGTTTTGTTTCATGTCCGACTTTCAGCAACTCATATATAACTTTACTGAGTATATTCAGCTGAAAACATTTTTTTTCTTTACGATGTAATATAAAAATTGCCATCAAAAGAATAAAGTAGAATGTTCTCAAATTTTAAAAGAGCATTGTTTCCAAAATGAGACTCGATGATGTCTTGTTTTACAATGTTACATTGTTGCACCTGTCTTTAATGCCTTCTCTAACTGTTCCAGAAAATAGTTCAGCCGCCCGCATCTTCAAAAACCTCATTACAAATATGTGGCATAAATGAACGGCGAGACGATTATCAATGTCATTTATGATGTGTTATGGATTTTTTATTCTGTTCCATTTTCGGTAAACACAGTACGCGTTCCTATTGGAAGAAACTGCTTTTCATTTAAAAAAAAAAAAATGAATGATGATGAAAAACAATTTTTTGACTCTAAGAAGTTCCCACAGGTGCAAGGTTGCTGACTAGCGCGGTTCTTGGTTCTCACCGAAGACATTGTTTCGTCCACCAGGGGCTGTGTAGTGGTTCGTCTTTGTTGTCATGCAAACAGAACAGACTCACCAGGCGATTGTCCCTGGCTGTCAGTGATAATAGTTTTAGGGCGCTGTCATCCCTCCCTCCCCTGCCCCTCTCTCCCCTCCTCCCCACACCCCTACCCCTGATCATCCATGTATTCAGTGTTTATAGACCGCTCGTTTCCCTGCACTCCACGGCCAACAAGAAAAGATGGCCAGCCGCAAAGGCGGAGTGGTTAGCGTCGCGATCTCCCGGTTGGGGAGGTTGAGAGTTTCACTCCCATGGGGACATCCAATTTCACCTATTCCAGTTTCACCTATTCCAGTTTCACCTGTGGTCTCAGGAAGGCCAATTTCACCTACTGTGATGTATCATAAGGGTTACTTTCACCTACAGTGGTTTCTGCGCTATACGAGGGACCGACGGACAGCCTACCAACTCATCAAGCATACCAACGCATTAAACAAAAGAAGTGACCATCCAGAATTAATTTTCGCCCCCCTCCCCCCTCTGTTTGTGCTGATAAATTTATGCTCCATGCTTGCAGAGAAGACAAATGAAACAGTATGTACGAGTCGGTGAAGGGACTGAGTAAATTTCGCATTTCAAACACTTTACAAAAGTAAGAGTCAGTGAAGTTATGAGAAAAGACTGAGTCAATTTCACATTGAAGTTATGAGAAAAGACTGAGTCAATTTCACATTGAAAAATAAAAAGTGGGCAAGACATGCAGAGTGAGAACAAGAAAATACAGTCCACAGGTCCACAGGTCGTAGGTGAAATTTGACGGCTTGCCAACCCCAAGGTAGGTGAAATGGGACTTTTGGCAAATTCTGTAAAAAAAAAAAAAAAAAAAAAGGGGGGGGGGGGGGAAACAACTGAGTAGGTGAAACTGCACGGGTCAGGGGCAGCCATCTTGCTAATTTGAAAAGCAAAGCGTAGGTGAAAACTGGAATGGGTGAAATTGGACGCCCCATTCCCATCAGAGCCATGTGACCCGACCGGCTCCTACCCTGGGTTGAGTTTGCCACAGGCTCAGCTGAGAGGACTTGGACATCACAGTCGAGTTTCAACCACTAAATGGATGCAGCTCAGAGAGTTTTGCTCAAATTTCCTGACCAACACTGCGGTGTGTGTGTCTGTATCTCTCGGGCTTGGTTGGCGCTGGGATGTAGAGTACACCCCTTATGCAGTCTCCGGCCGGAATGGAAATCCATGCCACCATCTTCATCATCCTCATTCTCATCGATCAGCATTAAAAAGAAGAAGAAGAAGAGGAAAAGAAAGAAGAAAATGGAAAAGATGGTCTCTACCCTAAACTACTTTACGTTATTGTATAGGTTTTCTCTCGTGTTTGTAAATTGTTTACATATTCTTGTTGATGACGTGATTGCTGCTTCCTCTCCTTACCTCCCATATTTATGTTATTCATTTGATTTTCTGCTACTTTGTTTGTTTTGGGGGCTTTGTTTGTTTTTCTTTTTCTTTTCAGTGTTTCCTTAAAAAATCCTAAACACGAAGTGAAATACTTAGTATATTGAGAATGTATTTAACCGCAAATGTATTGTATATTTGAGCACAGTATAAGCCTAGGGCTTGTTGTTGCTCATTCGTCCTGACAATTATAAAGGTATTCTGTTTACTTGTTTCTGAAATAAAAGTTATTTAAACCAAGAAGAAGAAGAAAAGAAAAGAAAAGAAAAAAAAAAAAAAAAACGTCTCAAATTCTGTGCCCTTCTTGCCCTGCTATCATGGTGACCTCAGTTCGATATCCTCTCCACGTTTATGGCCTTTCGTTGGTTCCGTTGGGGCCACCTGTATCGGCAAGTTCATGGGGGTTGTCGGTGGAAGGATGTGGAGGTGCCCTCCGGAGGGAGAGCTCACTCACGCCGGCTCCGCGACTAAGGAATTATTGTCGTCTGTAGGGGAAAATAGTCGGTGGTGTCCTGTGTATGTTGGATCAGAACAGGCACCACTGAACACCACCGAAGGTGACTGGGCAGCAGTGCAGTGTTCCTACGGTGGGTTGCTTCTTTGCGACTCGACATAAGGCGTGCACTGTCGATTGCCGGTGCCGGGGCTGTGGCGGGCCGGGCTGGGTTGTGGCTGTGGACGAGGGGTTCGAAATGAAATGAGCAGTGTGGGTGCAGTACCATTCAGGTGGCACAGAAAAGAGGACAGAAAAAAAAGACGCGAAAAATTAAGGGAAAAGAAGGTGGAGGTGTACACCACCACAACACCTACAGCAACAAAGAACACAAATGAAGAAAAAAAAAATGTGAAAAACAAATAGAAAGAAAAGCTTTAAACAAAAATTAGACCTGGCGAGCACCTTACAAGCCGCTCAAGTCATTTTCTCTGCATCCGTTTATAGTTCTGGTGGTCTGGGTGTGGCAGCAGGTTGTGTTGCTTTCAGTTGTGGTGGAACATCACTGGATTTTCATCCGACTTTTAAAGCTCTTTGATGTAGTGTTGTTCGAAGTGGTGAGCACTCTCGGTGTTCACTAGGAAGACTGCTGGGGGTTGTTGTTGTTGTTGTTGTTTGTCGATGAGCGCTGCCTTGATTCAACATACGTCTGAACTCGACAACAAAAACAAGAACAACATGCAAACACTTACACACACACACACAAACACACACACACACACACACACACACACACACACAGAGAGAGAGAGAGAGAGAGAGAGAGAGAGAGAGAGAGAGAAGGCATGGCAGCTTCCTCGATGTCAAGGAAAAAAAAAAAGGAGAAAGAAATAAAATGAAAATGAAATGAAACTGAAGATAGGGAGAAACTAGATGCAAAAAATCATCCAAAGACTCGATGTACTGATAGGGAAAAGCACCCTGGAACACAAAGTAGCTACATATGGGGATATTGTGCATGCCGCATGTAGAGACGCCTATGGAGCAACACTACCCAAAGAAAAAAACACCTCCAAAGAAATCCAGACGCCAAGAAGAGATGGACAAGATCAGGGTCAACAAAAAAAAAAAAAAAAAAAAAAAACTCAAGAAGCAAATGAGACCGCACTGTTAGTTGAAAAACAAGGCGAGGAAAATTTCTGGAAAGGCTTGAAAGCAAAACACAGCGCCCTCAGCAAAGCGGTATCTGCGAGGAAGAGGAAGAGCAAAAAAGAAGAGGGCCCAAGAGCGCTTCTTCAGAGACCCCTTCCAGTTTGTCAGAACACTGTTTGAGCAGCCGAAATCTGGGACCTAAGTGTGGAAAAAGGAGTTCATGAGCAGCATCTGAGGAAAACATACTCTTAACTCACGGAGCAAAGCAGCTCTTGACATTCAAGGTCTGGCGTGGCCAACCAACCCTGAGGAACAGTTCAATGACAAGCCACCCACGTTGGCGGAAATCAAGAAGGTGGTCGACAAAGCCAGAGCCAAATCATCACCAGAGCCAAACGGAATACCTTACCAGCTGTACAAGAAATGCCCAAAGGTGCTGCAGTGGCTCCAAAGATTGGGCAGATGGCACCAATTCAGAATGATGTCAGAATTATTATATCTTGTGCATTGAGAAAAAGAGATGAAAAACATTTTCTTGATACGTGCACATATGTATGTATTAATGTTAGTGTGTATGTATGTATACGTATATTGAAATAAAATTGCTACAGCTATTTGTAATTGATTTCAAGGGAGACAAAAAATTCTGGGCTTGAATTGTTCCCCTTAGTTAAATCTTACCCCACTGTGGGGCTACTGTCAGACATGTGGCGAATATTAAAATCAGATAGATATGCGACAGTTGGGGGGATTTCACCTCTGTGTGTGTGTGTGTGTGTGTGTGTGTGTGTGTGTGTGTGTGTGTGTGTGTGTTGTGTGTTTGCGTGTGTGCTCGCGCGCGCGCGCGTAATGACAAGTGTCAGCTAATATTTTGTTATTGTTTCCATGTGTTGTAAAGGATTTTTTTTTTTTCAAAATTCATCTACCCCCACTCTGACATCAGTTTTGTGCAGTTTTTAACCACTGACAATAATAAGCTTACACTTTCGGTTTCTGGGAACTCCCTCCTTTTGACAGTTCAAATTCACAGTTATTGTATTGTGGCCTGACAAGCGCCTTCATGTCATTCAGCTTCAGTGGCTTTTAGGATGTATCAGCCAAAAGACAAATCCCCTGCACGAAAGTGCCGCTTCAGAGGTGTCACTGCGCTGTTGAAAATGCTCCTGGCTTGTTCAATACCCAGGCCAATGAGCGCCCGCTGTGGTTGAAGTTGGACTCAACGGGACTGTCCCACTGTAGCCCTAGCGGGCGGTCACTTCTTTGAACAGCCTAGAACTAAGGTGGGGTAAAGCGAATTTTGGCGGGAAAACCCCTGTATCAATTCAAAATGGCGCCGGGAAGATTGTGTTACGAAGATTCAGATCTGAAAAAGAAATCGGGAAGACCAACAAGATACGTTTTCTCAAGTGGTAAGTATACCATTTTACTGAGGAAAATACATTTTCTCCCTTGTCTCATCAAAAAGGCGCTGTTTCTGGCTGGCTTTATCTCGTCGGTTTGCAAGACTAGTTTGAGCTGTGAAAGTGCTTCTGATAGTATTTTTAGAAATGTGTTGGGCTCCTGTAAGTGTGAAAAGACCAGAAGATGCATCTTCTGAGATTCAGACATGATTTTTTCCCCTGCTTTCAGGGGATTTCCTCAGTTGTTGGATTTTTATTTACTTATTGCTCATTTATCTGTTTATATAATTTTTTTACTTTTTTATTTATTCATTCATTTTTTCTTTGGGGAGAGGGTGGCGTCAACTGGAAAATGAAAAACGGTCTGCCAGAAGACGAGAGGGGAGATGAAGAAGAAACCGAATACAGCATGGTACAGTACGTCAAACCTCGACCCTCCCTCTTCTTCCTTCGCTCCCTCTAACCACTTAACTCCTCCTCCCACCCTGTCCGATACACCGCCTCCCTCCACTGACGCATGCTGAACCTGTTGAAGACTTGGGGGGGCTGGTTTAGCGGGCACGCGCTCGTCTGTCTGACTGACAAAGGCCGATCACTGCGTGCCGCTTGTGCTCCACTCTCATGTCACCCTTTCCCTCTCTCTCTCTCCCTTCCCTTCTGCACATGCCAACACACAGGGAATTTCTGCTGCCAGTCGCTGACACGTATTCATCACCCCACCGCCGCCGTCAGTGACACCACTGTCACTGTCACCAGAGTTGGTGATATCCCTGGAAGCAAGATCGCTATGTGTGTGTGTGTGTGTGTGTGTGTTTAAACCTTTCAACTGCAAACAAAGACTTCATAAAATAACAGACGGTTTCTTGATTACACAAAAGTAAAAGTAGCCTACACGCGTTGGATTTGCCATACCAATAAACGTTAATGTATTACAGAATTAAGAAAAGCAAAACTTTCGTTCCATCTTAATTTGGCTGAATGTTTACTAAGTCGATCAATGAAGGAATGGATGCCGTGTAGGGTACACAAGGGAAGAGAATCTTACGATGAATTGGGTAATCGGGTGAGGCCAGGAGGGTGGCATGATAGGTAAGCGGTGAAGACTACACACACAGAGAGAGAGAGAGAGAGAGAGAGAGAGAGAGAGAGAGAGAGGGGTGCACCGGCGTGCACTCGGCCATACACACATGTGCACTCGGTCACACATGCATGCATACGCTCATAGTACATCACACACGGCGGCTACCTCTCGCTGGGCACTGGCAGGGCAGACAAACCACTGGCAGTTTTCGGAAAATCTCGCACTGCAAGGTAGTTCGCGCCAAAAGATTATCATTATTATTATTATTATTACTGTTATTATTATCATACTTACATAGCGCCTATCCTTGGCTAGAAACAAGCTCTAAGCGCTTTACAACCCCCACCCGTTTACACAATGGGCTGCCTACTTGGGTGGTGCCGACTGAAGAGCTGCCAGCTGGCGCTTTATTCAGTCGTTTCCGTGTCATCCCAGTCTATACCGTTCACGCAAGTTTCCTTACTTTCTTCATGCTTTCCATTTCTCACGCAGGGTGCATGCTATGTGTAACGTGTCATCCATACCAACGGCCAAACTGGTCTTCTGTACCAAAAGTGGGGTGATGGGATTTTACATGTGTGCTAATTGTTATGGGTGCGTTCACACACGAAAACTCGGTTTTACAGTCTCATTCGAAGGACTGTATGGGAAAAATGCAGTCAGAACCAATGTTAACTCCGAGGGAAAAATCCCCCGGTACCGAAACGGCCCGGCGGAGATTCGAACCCGCAACCCCAGTAATCACCAAGATTGCGAGTCTGGTGCTCTACCACCGAGCTGTTCCGACCCCTTCTATAATTCCTATTTTTACCGTTTGCTCTTTTTTGAAATGTAAAGCGCTGTTGAACATTTTATGGAATATGCGCTATTGAAATAAAACATTATTATTATCATTAACTCATGTGTGTGTGTGTGTGTGTGTGTGTGTGTGTGTGTGTGTGTGTGTGTGTGTGTTTCCTCATTCTCTCTTGCTTTCTACCAAATCATGATGCGCATGATTTTGGCGGTGTCGGCGGCGCACCTGGCCTGTTATGTCCGAGGGTTGGGGAGATGGTGGCCGATCACGGGCCTCTTAAATGTCTTGACTTGTGCTGCGGTCAGCTGGTCAGCAACTCCGACCACGTTGTCCTGTAGTGTTTGCTGCATGTCTCTGTTGGTAATCATCGGCTTTTTGTCACTCCACCTGTCACACTTTCCTGTCATGGGTCTGTGGTGATCTGGGGAATGTCTCATCCGACGGGAGCGTGCAATGTCATCAGTCCAATTTAGTGTTTATATTCCTCAAGACTGTTTGACACGTCTGTTCTTGCACATACATCGCACATTTCTCCCGTCACTTCCGGGGCATCCCCCAAAGTGTAGATGATCGTGTTATAAAAGTCTGATGTTGCTGTTGTTGACGATAGTTACGGATGAAGTCAGTGTAGGTAATTGTTGATGGCAATTGT
>JADBJO010017181.1:8507-38422 GCA_016801955.1 Conus betulinus | reverse complement strand
TCTATCTTCATTTTTTTTTTTTTTTACTTGACTGCCTTGGAAACAAAGGATTATGTGACTCCACAGTGCACCGTGTTTCCAACCCACAGGATTTTTCCTGATTCTTTTTTCACAAATCTTGAAACCACCGTTGTGTGGGGGGAAATCATGAATGAGAAAAAGATCATGTTTATAAAGGAAACTTCAGGGATGATTTTTAGAAAGGGGTGATTTAGTTGTAAATGCATCTCAAATGTCTTTTCCCCCATCTTTAAGCCACGTTTCTTTGAGGATGTGTGTCGACTTGCATCCATGTTGGTGATTTGTGCCCAGATTATCAAGTGTGCAAGTAATTTTCAACACATTCGTCGAACCCCGCCTTTCCAAGTCAGCGCTGCGGAAACACTCCCTACTCGGGAAATACAAGAAAGGTGAGATAGTTATAGAGGAAACATTCTGATTATTCTTCCTGCCATTCTGCCTGCTGTTGTAACTTTTTTATCTAATTTTCTGGTTTGTCTCTCAGTCTCTGTGGTTTCAGGATGATTATTCTAATGAGTGCTCACACTGCTACAGTGTGTATTTTCATTTCCTTTCAGTACACACACACACACACACACAGAGGCGCATACACACACACACACACACACACACCACACACACACACACAACCAGCCTTTTTTTTTTGTTTTCTTTTCTCCTTTCAGTGACGCACACACAAGACACCTTCCCCACACACACACACACCACACACACACACGCAACCAGCCTTTTTGGGTGTTTTTATAACAACTGAGTGTGGAACTGGCTTTGTTGAGGTGCTGGGCTCCCTGATGTGGCCCCAAGAGTGATCAGCTTGCCTGTAAACAATATCATCAGATCTGCACCCCTCTGTATGTCCTGCTTTTTGCCCTTTTCACAAACGTCAGCTAAACACCTGAACGCAGACATCATGATCAATGTTATTCAATCAACCCTGTAGACACCATAATTCATGATTAATGTTGTGCTGTCAATCTTACAGTTCATATCCACTAAATACACCACCATTCTGGATAAGTCTAGGAGTGAAGGGTATCTAGGAATGAGAGAGAACACAAGTTGACAGGAATCCAGGAAGAAGGGAAATAACGATGATAGTAATGATGGAAAATGAAAGATTTTAACAGTATAAAGGTTATGAGTGAAAAGAAAAAGAAAAAAAACACTTGGTTAATACAGGGATGCTGGGGGGAGCGCTCAAAGTGTGGATATATGTGTTGCAGGTGATCATTACGACACCTGTGCCATCTGTCTGGAGGACTACGAAGAAGGAGAGAGACTGCGTGTTCTGCCTTGCAACCACAGTGAGTTCATAGTGGAGGGTCTTTGGTCTCTCTGTCTTTCTCTCTCTCTCTTTCCTCTCTCTCTCTCTCTCTCTCTCTCGCTATGCGCTCGCTGTTTTTGGTTTCCCCCCCCTTCTTTATGGTAAGGAATGGTACTGCTGTGTGGATTCTTTGTAATGGTGAGGGGTGTAGGTGGCAGTGGTGTGTAGATTCTCTCAGAGCTAGAGGAAGGTGGGTTCCCGAGTTCACCAGTTTTGTCAAGGATTGCCCTCCCATCGCGGTGTCCGGTCAGATCACAGCCAAAGGAGGACTGGGTCTTGCTGAGTCTGTCAGTTCAGTTAGAGAAGATTGTTTGCAGTTACAGGATTCTTCGTCTTGGGGTCAGGGTCTACACTTTTACCAGTAATGTTGATGTTGCTAGATTGTTTAGAGGCTTTTTTTTTTTTTCAATCTTCTGTAATTTTGTTTATTCCTTTGTTAATTTATAAAGTGAGACAGAAAATATATTCACACAAAATGTTTTTACCAATTTACATGCACATGTCTGATATACATAGAAACATTGAGAGAGTCTGGTCTGTACATCATTTACCATTAAACTTCACTTTGCCAGATATCTGGTTTGTCAGTTTGAAAACAAACAAAAGCATCATGAAGAAACTGCAAAGAGAAAAAGAAGGGTATGAAAATTAGTGGAAAACACACACACACACACATACAAAAAAGGAGCCAAAGCATGATTGCAGTCCAGCCCAGGCTTGCCTTCAGTATGAAATGGATGGTGTTGATTTGCCTGCTTCCCAGCCTACCACTGCAAGTGCATCGACCCCTGCTGACCAAGAGGAAGAAGACCTGCCCGCAGTGCAAGCGCCGTGTCATCCCCCGGCCAGGAGACGGACAGCGACTCAGATGGGGAGGAGGAGGGGGCCTCGGAGAGCACCCCTCTGCTTGGCAACAACAACAACAACCGCCGACCTGCTTCCTCCTCCTCCACCGCCAGGCAGTCACGCCAGGCCCTCCAACCAGGCCTCTGGGGAGATGCCAGTGGCAGCGGCAGTCTTCCCCATCCCCGCACCTCCACTTTCGATGACTCAGGTCAGGGGATAGTCATGTCCTTTGTCTTTTGTCAACCAACTTGTGTTGCTTTATGTCCCTGTTGATTTTCAGCCAGTAATCATCAGTTACTTTCGGTGCTTGTAAGTGCACAAAGCACATAGTGCTTAGGATTTCTTTGGTCATGGTTTTAGTGCCATTGTAATTGGTTATCCTAGTGGTTGTGTTCAGTCATGATGATGATCCAAGTTCAAGTGACAGGGGTGTATTGTGTTCAGTCATGATGATGATGATCCAAGGCAAAGTGACGGGGGTATTGTGTTCAGTCATGATGATGATGGCCAAGTTGTAGTGTGTTCAGTCATGATGATCCAAGGCAAAGTGACGGGGGTGGTGTATGTGTGTTCAGTCATGATGATGATCCAAGGCAAAGTGACAGGGGTGTGTTGGGGTGGTGATGATTCAATGTGAATTGACAGGGGTCATGATGATGATGATCCAAGGCAAAGTGACAGGGGGGTTCAGTCATGGTGATGATTCAAGGTGAAGTGACAGGGGTGGTCAGTCATGATGAGATGATCCAAGGCAAAGTGACAGGGTGGTCAGTCAGGGTGATGATCCAAGGCAAAAGTGACAGGGGTGGTCAGTCAGGGTGATGATCCAAGGCAAAGTGACGGGGGTGTATTGTGTTCAGTCATGGTGATGATCCAAGGCAAAGTGACAGGGGGTGGTCAGTCATGGTGATGATCCAAGGCAAAGTGACGGGGGGTGTAGCATTGTGATCAGGTCATGGTGATGATCCAAAGACAAAGTGACAGGGGTGTATTGTGTTCAGTCATGATGATGATCCAAGGCAAAGTGACAGGGGTGTTCAGTCATGATGATGATCCAAGGCAAAGTGACAGGGGTGGTCAGTCATGATGATGATCCAAGGCAAAAGTGACAGGGGATTGGTCAAGTCATGATGATGATCCAAGGCAAAGTGAAGGGGTGGTCAGTCATGGTGATGATCCAAGGCAAAGTGACAGGGGTGTATTGTGTTCAGTCATGGTGATGATCCAAGGCAAAGTGACAGGGGTGGTCAGTCATGGTGATGATCCAAGGCAAAGTGACAGGGTGTGTCAGTCAGGGTGATGATCCAAGGTGAAGTGACAGGTGTGGTCAGTCAGGGTGATGATCCAAGGCAAAGTGACAGGGGTGTATTCAGTCTTGGTGATGATCCAAGGCAAAGTGACAGGGGTGATGATCAAGGCAAAGTGACAGGTGTATTGTGTTCAGTCATGATGATGATCCAAGGCAAAGTGACAGGGGTGTATTTGTGGGTGATGATTCAAGGCAAAGTGACAGGGGTGTATCAGTCAGGGTGATGATCCCAAGGCAAAGTGACAGGGGTGTATTGTGTTCAGTCATGGTGATGATCCAAGGCAAAGTGACAGGGGTTGTATTGTGTCAGTCCCATGTGATGATCCAAGGCAAAGTGACGGGGGTGTATTGTGTTTCAGTCATGATGATGATCCAAGGCAAAGTGACAGGGGTGTCAGTCATGATGATGATCCAGTCAAAGTGACAGGGATTTGTGGTCAGTCAGGGCAAAGTGACAGGGGTGTATTGTGGTCAGTCATGGTGATGATCCAAGGCAAAAGTGACAGGGGTGGTTCATTGTGATGATCCAGCCAAAGTGACAGGGGTGGTCAGTCATGATGATCAAGGCAAAGTGACGGGGGTGTATTGTGTCCAGTATTGTGTGTTCAGTCATGGTGATGATCCAGTGGCAAAGTGACAGGGGTGGTCAGTCATGGTGATGATCCAAGGCAAAGTGACAGGGGTGGTCAGTCATGATGATGATCCAAGGCAAAGTGACAGGGGTGGTCAGTCAGGGTGATGATCCAAGGCAAAGTGACCAGGGGTGTATTGTGTTCAGTCAGGGTGATGATCCAAGGCAAAAAGTGACAGGGGTGGTCAGTCATGGTGATGATCCAGGGCCCAAAGTGACAGGGGTGTATTGTGTCAGTCATGGTGATGATCCAAGGCAAAGTGACAGGGGTGTGTATTTGTGTTCAGTCATGATGATGATCCAAGGCAAAGTGACAGGGTGTGGTCAGTCATGGTGATGATCCAAGACAAGTGACAGGGGTGGTGGTCAGTCATGATGATGATCCAAGGCAAAGTGACAGGGGTGGTCAGTCATGATGATGATCCAAGGCAAAGTGACAGGGGTGGTCAGTCATGATGATGATTCAAGGTGACAGGGACAGGGGTGGTCAGTCATGATGATGATCCAAGGCAAAGTGACAGGGGTGGTGTGTCAGGGGTGATGATCCAAGGCAAAAGTGACAGGGGTGGTCAGTCATGGTGATGATCCAAGGCAAAGTGACAGGGGTGTATTGTGGTCAGTCATTGTGATGATCCAAGGCAAAAGTGACAGGGGTGGTCAGTCATGATGATGATCCAAGGCAAAGTGACAGGGGTGTTGTCAGTCATGGTGATGATCCAAGGCAAAGGGGAAGTGACAGGGGGATGTTCAAGTCATGGGGGTGATGATCAGTCAATGGTGAAGTGACAGGGGTGGTTTGTGGTCAGTCAGGGTGATGATCCAAGGCAAAGTGACAGGGGTGTCATGGTGATGATTGTGGTCAGTCATGGGTGATGATCCAAGGCCAAAGTGACAGGGGTGGTATTGTGATGGTCAGTCATGGTGATGATGATCCAAAGTGACAGGCAAAATGACAGGGGGGGGTCAGTCAGGGTGATGATCCAAGGCAAAGTGACAGGGGGTGTATTGTGGTCAGTCAGGGTGATGATCCAAGGTGAAAAGTGACAGGGGGTGTGGTCAGTCATGGTGATGATTCAAGGCAAAGTGACAGGGGTGTATTGTGTTCAGTCATGGTGATGATCCAAGGCAAAAAATTGTGACAGGGGTGGTCTCAGTCAGGGTGATGATCCAAGGCAAAGTGACAGGGGTGGTCAGTCAGGGTGATGATCCAAGGCAAAATGACAGGGGTGGTCAGTCATGTGTGATGATCCAAGGCAAAGGGTGACAGGGGTTCCAAGGCATTGTGTTCAGTCAGTCAGGGTGATGATCCAAGGCAAAGTGACAGGGGTGGTGGTCAGTCATGGTGATGATCCAAGGCAAAATGACAGGGGTGTTGTCAGTGACAGGGTGATGATCCAAGGCAAAAGTGACAGGGGGTGGTCAGTCATGGTGATGATCCAAGGCAAAATGACAGGGGTGTTCAGTCAGGGTGATGATCCAAGGCAAAGTGACAGGGGTGGTCAGTCATGATGATGATCCAAGGCAAAGTGACAGGGGTGGTCAGTCATGGTGATGATCCAAGGCAAAGTGACAAGGGGTGGTCAGTCAGGGTGATGATCCAAGGCAAAGTGACAGGGGTGGTCAGTCATGGTGATGATCCAAGGCAAAGTGACAGGGGTGTATTGTGTTCAGTCAGGGTGATGATCCAAGGCAAAGTGACAGGGGTGGTCAGTCATGGTGATGATCCAAGGCAAAGTGACAGGGGTGTATTGTGGTCAGTCATTGATGATGATCCAAGGCAAAATGACAGGGGTGGTCAGTCATGGTGATGATCCAAGGCAAAGTGACAGGGGTGGTCAGTCATGGTGATGATCCAAGGCAAAGTGACAGGGGTGTATTGTGGTCAGTCATGATGATGATCCAAGGCACAGTGACAGGGGTGTATTGTGTTCAGTCATGGTGATGATCCAAGGGCAAAGTGACAGGGGTGTATTGTGGTCAGTCATGGTGATGATCCAAGACAAAGTGACAGGGGTGGTCAGTCATGGTGATGATCCAAGGCAAAATGACAGGGGTGTTCAGTCATGGTGATGATCCAAGGCAAAGTGACAGGGGTGTATTGTGTTCAGTCATGGTGATGATCCAAGGCAAAATGACAGGGGTGGTCAGTCATGGTGATGATCCAAGGCAAAGTGACAGGGTGGTCAGTCATGGTGATGATTCAAGGTGAAGTGACAGGGGTGTCAGTCATGGTGATGATCCAAGGCAAAGTGACAGGGGTGGTCAGTCATGATGATGATTCAGGTGAAGTGGACAGGGGTGGTCAGTCATTGTGATGATCCAAGGCAAAGTGACAGGGGTGGTCAGTCATGGTGATGATTCAAGGTGAAGTGACAGGGGTGGTCAGTCAGGGTGATGATCCAAGGCAAAGTGACAGGGGTTGTAGGGGTGGTGATTCCAAGGCAAAGTGACAGGGGTGTATTGTGGTCAGTCATGGTGATGATCCAGGGCAAAGTGACAGGGGTGTATTGTGGTCAGTCATGGTGATGATCCAGGGCAAAGTGACAGGGGTGTATTGTGGTCAGCCATGGTGATGATCCAAGGCAAAGTGACAGGGGTGTATTGTGGTCAGTCATGGTGATGATCCAGGGCAAAGTGACAGGGGTGTTGTATTCGTGGTCAGCCATGGTGATGATCCAGGGCAAAGTGACAGGGGTGTTGTATTGTGGTCAGTCATGATGATGATCCAAGGCAAAGTGACAGGGGGTGTGTGTGGTCAGTCATGGTGATGATCCAAGGTGAAGTGACAGGGGGTGTATTGTGGTCAGTCATGATGATGATCCAGGGCAAAGTGACAGGGGTGTATTGTGGTCAGCCATGGTGATGATCCAGGGCAAAGTGACAGGGGTGTATTGTGGTCAGTCATGGTGATGATCCAGGGCAAAGTGACAGGGTTTAGTGTATTGTTCACACAGCATGAGTCCTTGGCTGCCCATGTGGGATCAGGGCATGCTGATAACCTTAGCTCTGGCACTAGTGGAGGATCGGCTACAGTGATGCAGATGGCAGCTGATTGATGCAGATGATGTGTGGGACTGAGCCATGACTGAGATGACAGCTGCAGTGTGTGTGTTGGATAATGATGAAGAATGACAGTGGCGGATTGCAGCACGTGCTATACTGCGGGAGCAGGGCTTTGCCAAGATGTGGTTGTGTTGGGAGAAAAAGTAACACGGGGGGGGGGGGGGGGGGGGGGGGGGGGGGTCGGGGGCACGTACCGTACAAGGCCATGCTGAGAAGGTACGCAACCACATGTGGACGGTGGCAGCAAACACAGTAACGTTCTCACTCCCTACTCCCTGTTGTTACCTCTCCCTCCTTCATTGTACAAGACATGGTGAACTGAGGACTAAGTGTAGAAGGTCACCAAGTGGGTCACCAAAAGGGTAGGGAAAGATGTATGACTGTGACTGCATCTTTCTGTACACCCTTTCTTTACCCTTGCCCTGTGCACATCGATTGCTGTAGCTGGGGCACCAGACACACGTGCACAGCTGCAGATGCCACTTTTACCAGCCCTGAAAGTGACCCTGATATTATACTTGCGTATGGCGAACAAGTACAGTTACCCAGCTCTGAACGCCATCTTCACCCGTTGAAGACGCCTGGGTGGGTACATGAAAGCGTACATGGTGCAGAGTCTTTTCTGATCATCGCCTTTTGCACATGTGTCGTCCTGCACACGCATGGTCTAATCTGGGTCATGTCCATACTTGTCATGAACTATCTTGGGCATGGTAGTCAACATTTCACACGCCCCCCCACGGTTCATCAGGTGTCATAATCAACTTCTAGGCATGTGTACAGTTGCCACGTGACGTTTCGCAACTCTAGCCCTGTAAAATCTTAAACAATATTTTTCACTACCATGAAGCAAAGTACTTTCCTTTGCTTGTTGTTAATAGAGCAAGGGGAAGGGGGCATCTGGGGTTCGTTGCTTTGCACTGTGTCTGTCCTTTTTCACTTGATATGAGGTTTCGGTTGTACTTTGTTACAAAACGCCCTCTTGCTGATTGGTGCTGCCTCCTCATTGGTGATTGTTTGACTTTTCTGCATGGCGTGTTTGATAGTGGACATCTGTTTAGGGCATGGGGGATTTGAAGATGGTAATAATCGGAGTGCAGGACATTTTTTAACCATTACAAGTTTAAGCTACAGCCCAGGAGTAGCTAGTGTAAGGACGTGTGCCAAAAAGCATCCTGATTTTCAGAGCTTTGAACTCTTAAGTACAATTCAGCAAGCCCCCCCACAACCTCCACCTGCCCTTGGTTCGATCATACATCAGCCTACAGTAGGAGGCAGGACAGGGGTGCACAGCAGTGGACCCATGTTAAGAGTTTGTGTTGCTATGGTGACCAGGTCTGCATTGTCCAGCACTGATGCAGCCCCGGAGGGAGGTGATCATCATCAGCAAGGAGCACCCCCCTACCCTTTGCTCCGCCGAGGCTCTGAATAGGACAGGGATCAGCGAAAGACTCTGAGGAGGACAGGAAGAGAGCTACGAGGGGGCGTGGGGGGAGGGTTGTTGGTGTCCTCAAAGGTACGGGCATAATATTCGCTAGACTGGAGAGGTGTGCCGTGTGTGTCCACGGGACCCAGTTCTTAGAGAGACAGGCTCCTTAGGGCACTTCTTTTCGCATTAGAGATTGGGGGGGGTGGTACTGGATTCTTTTGGTCTTGTTTTTTTTTTTTTCGTTGGGTTACCATTGTGACTTGGGGGGGGGTTCACATGGTTGTTTCCCCCTTTTTCTTATGGAGAGGGATCTATGGGTTTTGGGGGTCGGGTTGGGGGCACGGAACTTAAGATATGTCATGGGAGATTGATTGTGTTTTTTTTTTGGTTTTGTTTTTGTGTTTGTTGGGGTGGTGGCTGTTATGGTGTGGGTATTACGAGGAGGATCGACAGCGAAGGATAACGAGTTATTAGTATTGGGCGATGAGAGGATTTGGATTTGTAGAATGCCGTACTTGGATTTGGATTTCTGGTAGTAAGGACATTTTGATACCATTTTTGACACAGATTGGGCAGTGGACGAAGAAAAAAGGTGCCGTGGTCACAGTTGTAGGCAGGAAATTTATTGACATACCGGCAATTTAAAATTCTAGGAACAGCTGCCCACTTCAAGCAAGGGGTTTTTTTTCGTGGCGTTTTTTTTCTGTCAGGTGCTTTATGGCTTGTTTGACACTAAAACTGTGTGAAAAATGGAACAGTGGCCCAGCATGACGTTGCTAATGGGACTTGCAAAAATGGACAATGACATGATACCAAATTGCATCCGGAGACCATGGAATATTGCATGTGTTAGTGGGACAAAAAACCATTGTGAAGGCCTGCGAGGCTGAAAGCAGGGCTCCATGAGAGGCAATTATTCCCAGTGTGTTTCATTGACTTGAGTGACCCTTGACCTCCCTCAGGACTTGAGTGAAGGGGAAGTCACCAATATGTGATCGTGGAAGTGGAGACCACAGGGCAAGGCACCAGCGCAGGGCCAGGTAACCGGAGCTGGCCCGATGATGGACACAACGAACCGGAGTTGTGTGATGTGGAGTGCCTACCACCAACCCCAACGGCCTCCCTAGGATAGTTGCCTGTCCAACAGTCGGTGACCCACGGCTCATCAACGCAAGTACTATTCGCCGCCAGCGGCTTCCAATAGAGTGAAGGAAGCTGAGGTTGCCAGCCCAATGCAGCAGCCGAGGCGATGGACGATGCAAGCAGTCCATAGCGAGGTGAAGGATCACGGAGATCCACAACTTGCGAAGCACGATTAGAGAGGATAATTGCGCAGCGGCTCAGTGGGAATATGTCTGGGAGCAGCAGCCTCACAGCAGCATGACAGCCAGCTCCTCAGCGCTTAGTGAAGGCGGGGGGGGAAGTGAAGAACAAGGCGCGAAGGAAACCAACCCGAGTGGGGGAAGAAACCAACCTTGCTGACGGGGGAAAGGGAACCTTGGGCCGAAGCAGAAAAATGTGAACAAAAGATTACATAAAAAAGAAAATTATAGGGCAATCATGTGTATGTGAGGGGGGGTGTGTGTGGGAATTGCTGGGAGAACTTTTTTTTTTGTTCAGCTCATTCGTCTGTGAGGAAGAGTTGAGCGGCCAGGTGTCATATTGTGTGAGAGTTTTGTTTTGAAGGTAGCCGTGATGGTAGTAATGAGATCATCAGAGTTTGGCGCGCCGCCCCCCCCCCCCCCCCCCCCCCCCCCCCAAACAGCATTTTGGTCCCATTAGTCAGTTACTGGTGAAGGCAAGGTGTCTGTCCAGGGTCACCTATCACCGTTTTTGGAGGGATACATTGTTGGTCATAAGCTGAGGGACTTTTTCTGAAGATGCGATGTGTGTGGTATGTGTTGTTTACAAAGAAGAGTTGCTGATATTATGGCGTATATCTGGGTCATACCAGGAAGGTAGTCGCAGAGTCTTTTTTGTAGTCATGAGGAACACTGCTGCCTCACACGGTAAGGAAGTCTTTGTGCAGTAATGTGGGATACATGGTGCTCACTAGGTGGAGTCTTTTCTAAACGATGGTCGTGTGGGGATTCGGTGGGATGGGGAATGAGTGTAAGGAAGTGTGTGGGACTATCCAGTTAATACATTGAAAGTGTATGGGCCTACTTAACTCTATTATAGAAAATGACATAACAAAAACTTTCATATATACCAGCAAGAATGAAACGCACGTTAAACAGAAAAAAAACACTTGAGTTTTGTTCCTAAAGATTTGTCACAAAGACGCGTAGTTTTCAACTTAAATTAAACAGAAACAAAGAGTTGAAAGAAAGATAAAGCATACAAAGAATTGTATCCCTCTTGATTGTCAAGCAATTAAAAGCGATCTGTTGTAGTCCTTTTGTTGATGGTGCTGGATGAGGAGATGCTGCAGATTTCAGTGGGCACCAGGAAAGCTGCTGTCTGTCCTCATCCCCTGGAAGACAACCGAACAGGCACACAGTGAGGTTGAAGTTCACACCAGCTCATTGGCCCTAGGTGCATGAGCTGACAGAGGGCGCTGATGTAGTTCAGGGGAAGGTAGTTCCACAAGCCATTGGCTCAAGGTGCAGTGAGCTGACGGAGGGCTGCTGGTTCTGTAGTTCAGGGAAGGTAGTTAGTATCCCACAGTTTCTCCATTGGCCCTACGGCAGGTGAGAGAGAGTGAGCTGACAGAGGGCGTGGTGTTGTAGTTCAGGGAAGGTCTTTTAAGGCAGCAGAAGGAGAGGGATAGGCTTGCTTCCCAGTATTGCAGTATCCCAGACATGGTTGGGTGTACATAGCTTGGGGGGGGGGGGCAATACCTGTTTTTTCCAATACCTGACATTTCATGAAGTGGGTGTCAATAACCGTTTTCCCAATACCCTGCCAGTTCATGACGTGGTCAAGTCACAGTAGGTGGAGGAGTGTACTGAAGCGGATTGATGTAGTCCAGACACACCTGAACATGCAGCAAGGGGGGATGTACTGAAGCTGTGAGTGTGTACATGTACACAGACCAGCACAACATGGCAGGGGAGGGGGTGGTATGACGCTGTGATGTGTCATGACACAGACATGGCCGGGCGGTTGTAACTGAAAGCTGTGATTGATGTACATGACACAGAACATGGAAGGGGTTGTACTGAAGCTGTGTGCATGTGCCTGAACATCAGACATGGATTGGGTGTCGACTGCTGTGGATGCGTGTATATCGACACAGAACATGGCCAGGGGGTGTACTGAAGCTGTGTGATGTGTACCTGCCACCAGAACATGGTAAGCCTGGGTCTTTGTCACTCATGTAGTGGGGGGGTTTGAATTTAAGCTTTGCCGCGCAAGGCGGGACGGACTTTGGGCTGGCTGCTGAGGGCAGTTGTTAAGGGCAGAGATGTTTCTTCACGTCTGTATCTGACGCAAGACACACTCGGGCCTAAATTCTCTTGCCACTCACGTCAGAAAGAGGGTCTGTTGGTCCACATGCTGGTCTTGTTTACACCATAGCTTCCTTTCCGGACAAACAGCGAACACATCCCCCATGATGAGTTCGTCGTGGAACCTTTGTGCATGGTGAGGCAGGCTTTACGGGGAATGGCAGGTAGACGATGCGTAAACCAGTATCCCAATGGCCAGTGGAGTTTTCCTCACGGCTTTGTGTGTTTTTCCGGTGGTCTCTCTGTTCTCGGCCGCCTTGTAACGACAATTCGGCTTCCACCAAAGTGTGCTGTGTGCAAGAACTCAGTAGACAGTAGCTGTGTAGTGAAGGAATCTCAACTATCGTGAGGGAGTGAGGAGGTGGTAAGCTCTGTTCCTTCCACGTGCCCCTCAGGTTTGTATGATGCGTCCGGTGTTGCATGGGTTTCCCTGTGCCAGATCCCCTGTAGTGCTCTTCAGGATATTGGTGAGACACCTGCAGCTGCTCTTGTGGGTGCAGAGATTGATGTTCATGCCCTTTCTTTCATTCACAGGGAAAACAGTGATGTTGTGTATGTTCCGGGAGAACCCAACAGGGTATTCAAAAATAACTTATTGTATGGATGCATTGTGATCTATATAGATCTATATAGAGACGGAAAAAACACTGTTTGCCTGCTTAGTTTGTTTACAAAATAAAAAAGCAAATTCTTGGTGTCTGGGCGTTGTATTCATGTTATTACAGAGGGGAAACTATTACCATGTGTAATGTGCTGATTTTGCATAATGTGGCGCATTACATGGGTTGTGAGTAGGCCTCTGTGTAGTGTTCTGTGTCTGTGTCCTGTGTGGTGTATATTTCTATGAAGGTACCTGCTTGGACAGGCTGTTGAACGCAAAAATTGTGGATGGATTCCTCCCTGTCAGCAGTGGTTGTGCGAGAACCTTTGAGAGGGAAGAGTTTGGCTGGTTCTGGTCTCTATGTTTACAGTCCTATTGTTGAAGAGACAACAAGCATTCATTGTTTATGTTTCAGGCTGGGTTCCACTGATAAGCTGGTATTGGATTGAATGTGCGGTAACATGAAGTTTGTCGAAGAGATGACCTACGCTTGATGGTGATGTGACCTTGCACTTACCAGTCTGTGTGGCTTCTCGATGGATTAGTGAGTGAGGCTTACAATGGTGTCATCGGATTCAATCACAATGGGGGCGCTGACGGCTGAGGATTTATGTGTGGCACAACTCGTACAGATTGTGTCGGTCTATCTTTGGGGCTTCAGAAAAACAGAAAGAAACGAGTTGATGTGCCTCTTTTATGTGTGCGCAGTCGTAGTGCACAGTACAGACCACAAGCTAGTCATTATTAGAAAGACTTTCTGTCTGGAAGAGTGGAACAGCGGGTCTATACGAGACACGCTGATAAACTATTGGTCTCGGTCACCACCAGTGTGCTCATCGGAAGAAGAAAGACGCCTCGAATTTGTGCTTTTGTCAGTCCTTCAAGGGAACATCCACATTTTCCGCAGAATTTTAATGTGTGTGTGTGTGGTCCGGACTTTATAAAAACTTAGTGTTTTTTTTTTTTGATTTTTATTTTGCGCCTAATTGCTTTTGAACAGATCTTCACTGACCGTACAATATCGTTCTGTGTGCTTGCCTTCTAGCGGCCATGTTGGCCGCAAGGGTTGGTTGACCGATGACCTCTTTTCAACGATGTGGCGAGTTATAGAACACACAACTTGCAACGTGGTCAGACCATCGCGCTCTACTCAGATCACTAGATTAGGTAACTAATGTCAAAGTTCTCGATGGCGAAATGGGTGATCAAGAGCAATCAAGAACAGAAAAAAATCAGCTTGTCCCAAGTGAGCGCTGTCTCGTAATAAGATGGAAAGAGTAGTGGGGACTAGGTGACATGCGTTTCCGTATGTAGACCTAGGTGACTGGTGTCTGAGGACGAGTCCTAGGGGGTTGTTTGTATTTGTATGTGGAAGGAGCCACTTTGTGCTGATAAACAGTGTGTGGCAGGCTAGGCGGCCCTGGATTAGCACACGTCAGATCTGAAACTTTGTTCTCATGGGTTTGCAAGACATTGTGTTGAAAAGCATTGTCTGTCTGTTTCAAAGATGTTCGGTCTGATGCTAAGGTCGAAGATTTTGGCATGTTGTATCGCAGTGTTTAACTGTGTTCCACGTTCTGATTTTTAAGGTGTGGGTTTAGTCCCTGAGTAGCACTGTGGATCTTCGGCAGGATATCCGCCGCCGGAGAGATGGTTGATGTTGCAGGCTACGCCGTCGAGTAGATGTGTGGACGTTGGCATGTCTTTACAGCCTACTGGTAGACTGTGATATACTTGGAGGCTACCAGCCCAGATCGAGACTGTGACCCTTGGGCAGGGTACTCAGCCCACGTTAGGCGTGGGATTGGATGCTACACCTGATAGATGGGTGACTACTTGGCAGGCTTAATACAGTTGACGTGGACCGTCAAACAGTCGCTTTGGGGTTCCTTTCCACTCTTCTGTGTTTCCAGTGATTCCCACTGTTAAAAACTCGGGATGGTTTTTCTTGCCCACCAGGACCTGCCCTGGATTTTTACCTAGCCCAAGTGTTCGTGAAGCGTAGGCCTTGGTCCTGGGTGTAGGTCGCTGTTATTCGTGGTTGTGTGATGTAGGTACCCCTGAGTTTGTGTGTGTAACCAATGGTTGCGCTTCACACTTTGTTTTTGAGTGTCAGTGCCACTTCATTCATTGGTTCTTGTTACGAGAGATGGAGAGAGAGTGCCGGGTGTGTATATGCATTGTGTATCAAAACGAAAGATTTAAGTAATTTTTACATTGTGTCCGTTTTTCCAGGAGGGTTTTGTAACCTTTGTTAGGCTTGTTTTCTCATGTATGTTGGAGAGTGTTGGATTTAATTAGAAAGAAGAGATGTTGTGGGCGTTGTTTGCAGTGTAGTGTGTGTGTCTGTAGAAGAGGGAGGCTTGCATGATGGTTTTCTGTAGGGTAGGTGATGGAGTTCAAGATAGGGTGGTGGGTTGGGTGGCTTATCATCTAGTTTCCTACCCTTTCTATCCTTACCTCCTTCCCTCGCTTTTTGCTCGTCCCCCGCTCTGTTAGGTTCCTAGTAGGACTTGCCTCCTTGTCCTTCTTCCCTGCCCCCACCCCTCGTCCCCCACATCTCTGATCGGGCTCCACACTCTGACGTTCCGAACTAGATCTCGTTTTCATGGTCATAGGAAATGAAGAGCAGAAAGAGAGCAGAAGGATTCATCTCCTACCACGCGGAAGTAGCGTGCGTTGAAGCTCAATGGTGCAGGTTTTTCATGTCCCCACAAGACCATCGGGGGAAGGGGTGAAAACTGCCTCCTTTTGCCCGGATGGACGCCCCCCTGGAAACAACCACCCGCCGTGGTGGTGTGAAGCGTTCTTCCTCCCTTTTTTTAGCTCGCTTATTTCTTCCGCGTTTAGTGTTGTTGGGGGTGGCAGTACAGTTGTCTTTGCTCCGTGCCCCAGGTCCGGTCACGAGAATGACGGATGTGTGGGTTGCTTCTCTAGTTGATAAGCCCCTGAGTGAATCTTTTTTCCGTGTTGATGTCCACCACATAACCTTTCTGTTCAGGGTTGAGGTTGATGTCGTGCCTCGGTGGAGGTGTGTATTAGTAGGAGAAAGCGTGGTGTTTGCTGTTGGAGTGTGTATTTGATGCACTTTGGTGTTCATTCCCTGCCCCGCTGTTTGTCCTTTTGTGTGTGCCTTCAAAGCGCTGGATGTGTGTGTCTCTCCTCTTTTTTTTTGTGTTAGTTTCTCTTGTCCTTATCACGTTCTTTGTAGACCCACGCGCCGTTTTGTGGTGTTGTTCTTCCCGCCAGCATGTGCCGTGCTGTTGTTCTCACTGTGCAGCTTGTTTTTGTCGCTTGTGTCGTTCCCCTGTACGTCTGTGTTGTCTCGTCCTCTGGTGTGATGCCTACCTCATGATCACATCTTTACTCTTTTGCTTCTTTGCCTTTGTTCACTTCCAGTTTTTCTCTCGGATGTTTGAGTTACAACCTTCTTTTTCATTCAGTTAATCCATTCCTATCACCGCCCTCCCTCTGACTTCGGGTCGTGCAGTGAGATCACGCTCCTTTAAATGTTTTTCCTTTCTGGGAGTCCGATTCCCCCAATGTAGTTACGCTCTTTTTGCTCATTTTGCACTTTCGATCTTTGCACTATTTTGTGCCTCATTAAGGTGGCTCAGATTGCAACATCTGAAACTGGACCGTCGTTGTCTCATTCTATTACACCCCCATTTGGTTCTTTGTCATTTGTTATGTAATGAACACTCTGTTGTTTTTTTTTTTCATGTAGTGGTTTCTTCCCGTAATGGCAGACACAGTGCCTCTCTGCGTTGCACGTTGGGATTATCCTGGGTTAGATTCCTTCACGCTTATGGGTGTTCTTGGTGTGTCGATTCAATCCCCGTTCAAGGCTTATATTTCAGCACGAATTGTCGTAGACACCCCACCCGCAGGGCTCTTAGTACTGTCGGAAGTCGTAGAGGGGCAATAGTGGCTCGCGCGTGCTGTTTCGCGGCTGTAGGATAATTTTACACCGAGCACTTTGTGATGCAAGGACACCTCAGAAGATGGGTTGTAGGATTCCAAGCTGATACGTTATGGGCAGCATTCTGCACTGTTGTAATCCCATGGAGACATCTGTACAGTTGGTGCCCCTCATGTCCACGGATTTACGGTGTTGTCGCCCTCCCCCTCCAGAGCCTCCCCCTGCCGACCACGCCGCGCCTCACAAGTCTTCACTCATTTCTCGAATTTGTTTCCAGCTTGACTGCGCCCCCCATGCTTTCTGTCTATCCTGTTTTTTTTTTTTTTTTTTATTAGCCTCTTCCATTCGCCCGTTGTTGTTAGGAAATACCTCGATCGTACATGAAATGTCCAACCATAGTTCCTTGAGACTGTCGGCTGTCGGTCATTATCCCACGTGCTTTGGACCATGTTGTGTGTGCCCCCAGATGAGTCCAGGATTCAGGTACTTTGTACGTGTTGCCCATGGGCAGCGGAACCCCCTCCCTCCTCTCCATCCACACTTCTTGACCAGACCTCAGTGCACCCACCCTCTGCCGGGCTTGCCCACCCGTGGAGATGCGTCCACCACAAGATCCAAATGGTGATGGCAAGAGCTGCAGTGCGGAGTGTTCAGGAGCCCCAAGACGCCACAACAAGTGGCTGATGTTTGGGTGGTGGCAAGGAAATGCATACCAGTATTACTGAAGACAACTTCCCGGTTCGCTCTCTCGTTGGTTGAAATCAGACTGGTGCTGGAGCATATTTACCGTAAAACAGGGTATAAACTTGACGATTGATGGGCAATTTTTTTTTTTTTTTCTTTTGAGAGTACAGTCGAGATGTTACCAACACCTGTTTTTTTTGTATTTTTGTCTCCTCCCCTGTGTTAAGGAAAAAAAGATCCTTTCTTCCTGGCTGTGTGTTGTTTTGGCACCTTTCCTCATCCCACCCTGCCCCGGCTGAGACAACTGCACATACAGTGAGGACCCAGTCCACCAGTGATAATGTTAGCCTGGATTGGTGGTCCCCACTCCATTGACTTTCAGTTCTTTTCTCCAACACCAGATGCTGCGATCCAGGCAGTTTTTTCTGTGCATATGTGCTTCATGTGTGACAGAAATAAACGTTCAAGGGGGGAGACAAACGGAGAGAACATGAAAAAAAATTAGAGGGCTGATGTGAAAAGTTTGAGACTGATTGATTTTGTATACATTATTGTTATTGTTTTTTTTTTCTTAACAGAAATCATGTTGTTGTAAATAGACATTTGAGGTAACATTTTCCTGATTCATTTCCCATGTAAACAGAAGACGAAATTTTTTTCGCTCTTTTTCAGTTGCTGACGTGATGCTAGCATGATCGAATTTGGCCCCACCAGTTAGTTATGTTCACCTTTTTTGGGAAGCTCCTGTGTACGTTGTACCTTGTGTTACTACTGATCTGGTCAGGGACCCTTTGGGCATTAGGAGAACAGAGCCTGGAAAATAAAACTATCTGCACACAACACACACCTCACAAACACAACACACTCACACACATTCGCCTCCTCCCTGTTCCCAGCATTCCTTGAATAGTTTGGAACCATCGGCCCTATTAGCAGAACAGCAAGAGTGACGCTATTAATGCACACGACAGTCACTTGACGGTGGCGGTTTTTGCCATTGGGCTCTTGTAGTCATGAAATATGGGCTGGGACACCTGTTGGAATGCTCCAGTGGGGGTTCTGTGGTGTCCACACCCAAGTGGCCATTACACAACAGCATCTGCCAGGGAGAAACTATGTCCCTTCACATGTTAATGAAGTGCCCTGTGCGTACCTGTGTGAACACAGCGAAGGCGTCCAAGGGTGGGTGCAGGATTGCTCCCAGCTGGTTTGTTTGGCAGTTGAGGACAGTACGTTTCTGGGTCCTACCTGTACCTTCACAGTGTATCTTTTTTCTTTTTCTTTTCTTTTTTTTTTTTTTTTTTTTGTCTTTCAAGACTACCACAACCGCATCCCTTGTCTGATGTGGAACCATAGGCCCGTAGGGGTTTTAAAGGTGTCCAGCAGTTCTCCGTGTACTGTTTTTCTCCCCTCAAGTTTCTTTATGGCCGTCGGAGTTTTTGGACCGTTGTATCCATTATCTGGCCCAGGCCGTGTTCATGGCGTGGTTGTTCGTTACTAAAGTCTTTTTGTTGGCAAAGTATTGTACTTTTTCTTTTTTTTTTTTTTTTTTTTTTTTTTGAACCCAGGTTGTTGATCCACCAACTGACGTTTTCTTTTTTTGTTTTACTTCTGCTTTTGTATGCATTTGGAGTGTGACAGTTACTAGCTGCCTCCTTTCAGGGTGAGGTTTTTTTTGTTTCCTTTTTTTTCTTTTTTCCTTTTTTGTTTTTTTGCTTTTTTTTTTGTTTTTAACCCATGAGACACTTTCATTCAGGTTGATGTGAATTTGTGATGATATTCACCTTTGTGCAGCAGTTGAAAATGTACACAGCCTGTTCTTTGCCTGGAAAATCTGGAAGGTCTTGCATGCATGATTTGTGATTTTAATTGTGATGAATATTTTATGAACCTGGTAGTTTAAAGCGTCAGAGGAGGAAAGGGTGTGGGGGGGTGTGGGTGGGGGTTGGTACCTGCATGGTGAAACCAGCCAAAGCCGGCTGATTTTCAGAGTAAAAATGCATCTTCTCTTGCTTTTCATCATATGATGTTTTTAGCATTTCATTGATCGAAATTGACTACTGTCTCTTGATTTGTGCATCTTATGTATCATTTTGAGTGTCATATTTATATCTTTTCTTAGGTGAATTTTCAGCAAGTACACAAAAAAAAAAAAACAAAAAAAAAAAAACCGTAAAAAACAAAAAACAACATGAAAACACTGCAGTCAGACATTTGTCTTGCTCATTTATCTCATTTTCATTGGTTTGTGTTTTTGAGTTTTGTCCTTTTTACCACATGCAGGCAGACAGAAAAACAATGGATAGCTTTGCTGTCCCTACCCTCCCTATTTACAGACTCGCACTTTTTCCTTGTTCTGCACCAGTGTAAAACATATGAACACACATATACAGACACCAACATATGTTACAGATACACCCACACTGTAACTATTGAGCCAGGAAAGAGTGAAAAAAAAAAAAAAAAAAATGACACAAAACTATTGTACTTATTTATGGCAAATAAAGACTTGGTCACTGCTGGTTCCACTCCACAGCTGCGGATACACGCCGACTGCTTTTGAATTGGTAAAAAAGTATGTCTTGGTGAGTCGAGAGGAAGAAAAAAAAAATGTACAAAGTATGTGTGCTTGTGATCATTTTGTTGATATGTGTGCATGAATGACCTGATTTTATATATTGATGGTTTCTCTTCATTTACATTCATGGATTAAATTTTTACTTATTGGAACTTTGGTGAGTTCGTTTAGCTTGAGAAACTGACTGCGGGAATGTTACTGGTATCTTGTTGTGTGTGTCCTCTCTCTCTCTCTCTCTCTGGTCTCTCTCTCTCTCACCATTCTCTGAACATTCAATCCCACAAAATTGAAGTCGCACACAGTCTGCACACTCATGCACGCACACTAAACGCGCGCATGCGTGTGCTTGCTCTTTTGGGCACATGCATGCATGCGCACATACACGCATGCACGCACATGCACATACATATTACACCCATATACACAGGCATACACTCTTACATGTCAAACATACATGTGTAGATTTGTGCGTGGGAGCATGCTCGCACAAGCCCACAAATCCCCACATGCACATGCACTTTTGCACGCACGCGCGCGCAAACTTGCGCACACACACCACACAAGTACGCAATGTACACCCACATACATGTACCCACACACGCACATCATATGCACACACATGCACTTGCACACCGCATACACTGCAACGCACACATGGGCCTGTGTCCATACACACACAACGTGTACGCTCACTAATGTTAGGTAGGTACTCGAGGTCTGACCTAGGTCAGACATCTGCTGAGTCGTAGCCACGAGGCTGTTTTTCTCGATTCTCGCTGCTCGTCTTGTCATACATTCCTTTATTCATTTAGCTTTAAAATCATGTGCAGCGTGGGTCTCAGATATGGTGTATTGCATGTGGACTAGTCGGCATGTAGTGACACCTGGATGAAAACTGCATCTCTCTCTCTCTCCTCTCTCTCTCTCTCTCTCTCTCTCTCTCTCTCTCTCACGTGTCTCCTCAAATTGGGCGCAATGATGTTACTGTAAATTATGGATGTGGTCATTTGCTGCCCAGTTTGATAAGTGACTGTTCATTGTTTTTGTTTTCTTTGTCTTAAATGTTGTTTGTTTTGCCTGAAGAATACCAAAGAGGTCGAAACGTGTCGTGTTTGTCTTGTAATTTGTTTATTATAGTTCGTTCGGTGGCATGGTAGTTTGTTTGTTTGGTTGTTGTTGTTGTTGTTTTCCTGCCTGCTGTCGCCTCACATTTGAAACCGATTTCGTCTGCAGTTCGGAGATTCTCTCCCTTGAACGTCGCCGGACCTGAGGGACGGGTACTGAGTTGCTTCCCTTATAGTGTTGATGTGAATTTGAGAGTACCATAGCGCTTATCCTCGGCTGGAGATCACACTCTAAGCACTTTACAATCCATGCTCTTGTTTACACAACGGACTGCTTACCTAGGTAGAGCTGACTGAAGAGCTGCCTGCCTGCGCCAATCATTCGTTTCCCGTGTCATTCAGTCGAATAACAGGCGCACATGTTTTTCACTCATTTATTCGATTTCGGGACGAAACGAGTTTGAGAGAACGCTGACATCCGCTACATACGATTTTCCTACCAAGGGAAGTAATGGGGGTTGTGGACTGAAGAGGGTTCTTTCCATGAATTGAAAATGATGATAATGATGTATTTGTTGTCTGTCGAGACGACAAGAGACCATCTAGTCATCCTGGGATGGAGGGGGCGAGTGAGAATGACTGATGACTTGCGCGATGACTTTGAATAAAGTGAGGAAGAGTTGCGTGTCGTCGACCTCACTCTCTCGTCCAAGACCACCTGTATCCAATGGCAAGACAAGGTCGAGATGTTTGGAGATGGAGACGGATGCAGTGGATGACCTAGATGTTCTACGTGCCACATTTAGCTCTTGCTGTAACACCGCCTTTCCCTCCGTTAAACCTTAAAGGTTTTCTTCCGCAGTGTCCGCTGGCGTCCAGTCTTTGCATGCATAGGTAGGCAATTATAAAAGACACGGAACCTACAAGATGTCAACGTTCATATCACTGTAAAGTTGAATATTACAAAAACAAAACAAAAAACAAAGTACATAACGTTGTAGACAGTTATCAGTTTGCATTCAGCAACTTCACATTATGTATGCTCAGCAGGAAAAAAAATTCACGATCTTTGTTATTACTGAACGAATTTGGATGTGCTTTCAGATCCGATCTGTGCTGCAGATACGCACTAAAATTTGACAGACTCCTCCCAGGGTTTCATTCTCACACCAAGTTACATTTAACAACAAAAGGGGGCAGACTCTAGACAGAGTCGGTCAGATTAACAGGAAATGGTGAATGCTTAAACAGTATATGCCCTGTAGCTCCAACAATCAAAAGGTGAAGACACTTTTCTCTCTCTACCCAACCCCACATATCTCTGGTTAAAAGTGCTTACTTACTTTACTTACTTAGGTCCATCGCTCTTGCCGAGCATAGGCCATCAACAACTGCACGCCAACGACCACGGTTCTGGGCAACCACCTCCAGGTCCCGTCTCCAGGTGTTTCTTGGTCCTCCTCGCTTTCTCTTGCCTTGAGGGTTCCCCGGCCAGAGCTTTTTCTGGTGGTGTTGTCCAGGGGCTTTCTGAGAGTGTGTCCTATCCACCGCCATCTTCTTTTATGGATGTCTTGCTCTACTGGCAGATGGTTACTTCTTTCTCACAGCTCTTTGTTGCTGATTGTCTCTGGCCAGTGGTTGATCTTTCACAGGCAGCTGTTAAGGAAGTCCGCAGTTTATGCATGGTTCTCCAGGTCTCTGATACCTGTAAGAGGACAGGTTTGTTGTTTGAACTGAAGGGGAAGATTTTCGCGCTTGTTCGAAAGCACGTCATGACTGAAAAGGCCGTGTAATGGGGGTCGATGTCCTCGGAGATATTGCCCACACTTGAGAAGTTTATCATGCCGTCTCTGTCATTTCTGTTACAATGGTTAGTTTTGAAGCAAAGGGTGCTGTGGAATGTGATTACTTAAATGGTAACATCAACTATGCTAGCCTGGAGTGCTCGACTTCACGTGGCATCCACAGCACACTAATATATATATGTGTGTGTGTGTGTGTGTTTCAATTACGAACAAACCTTGTTCTTATGTCTTAGATTGAAGAAACAGGGGAAGATAAGCATTCATATACGTAGTGGTAGATAATTCTGCCTAAATACTTATAATGAACCTTCAACAAGCTTATAGTTTCTAAGGGGGAACAATCTCAAAAAAAAGAAAACTAACATAGCATAACTACTGATGAGAAACTGGTATTTCGAAACCCGATTGTTTCTCTTTAGTGATTTCGGAAAACAGTAATTTGACTCTATTGTATTGACGGTGAGATTAACGTTCTATTGGCCTGTGAATTCGACTCGTCTTGCCTTTTCGGTTTTAAGTAGAATGCTATCCCAGAAAAAGGCTGGTGTGCAAAACCATGCTATGTTTGTTGAGTTTTCTAAAAAAACCAACCAAAAGACGCCACTTAAGAAGCAAAGAAAATCATGAAACAGCAAAAAACAAGCAAACTTTTCTTGTGAAAAATAGAAACTAAAAAAATAGATAACCTCTTAGACACATGTGCTGAGGGCCAGTTCTTGGAATGAATCTGCAAGGGACTGAATTACAGTAAACTAATAAATTCCAAGGATAAGTAACCGAGCACCATTCCAACAACTTACAGAGCACCTTGGTGTTGCAATGACTGCAAGAAATATTGAATTATAAACAAAGCTTGCTCTTGTGTCTGAGATTGAAGAAATAGGGGGAGATAAGCATTCATATCTGCAGTGGTAGATAATTCTGCATAATTAACAATATGTGCTTGAGTGGGTGAAGTAGGCAATAATAAACGCTTCTCAAAATGAGCCTTCAGCAAGTTTATTATATATATATATATATATATATATATATAATATATGTATGTATGTGTGTGTGTGTGTGTGTGTGTGTGTGTGTGTGTGTGTGTGTGTGTGTGTGTGTGTAATGTTTGAAGTAAAACCTGTTGATTGCTGAGGACCGCTCAAGGACGAAGCGCTGGATATAGTCATTCGTTAAAAACACAAGAAGTAATAAACTCCGCACTTCCATTCCCACTCCACAACTCTTCATTTCTTCCAAGCTTTCGCCTTTACTTCAAGGCTTCCTCAGGGAAGGCTGCAAACAAACACATACCATAACTGGACTAACATTTCCATTAAGATTATTAAAATTGTATTTAAGATAAGAGGTAGGTGGGTTTAGGGAGATGAGGGGGGGGGGGGGGGGGGGGGGGGATGGGGGGGGGGGGGGGGGGGGGGGAGAAGAAAAATCCGGGAGGTGGGGGGGGGGAAGATCCGGGAGGGATGAACTATGACTCTGGGAAGACAGGGTAAGGGGAGACACAGGGGAGAAGGGGATCACAGGGAAAGGGACCCAAAATGGTACCGAAATCTTGTCAGGAAAATGAGGGGAAGGAATGAGAGATGAAGTGCAAGAGAGAGAGAGGATGAGTTGAAAAGGGTTGAAAGGGGGGGGGGGGGGGGGGGGGGGGGGGTTAAAAGAAGTGTGAGAGAGAAGAAGAGAGAGAGAAAGGGGGAGAAAAAAGAGTGAGTGAAAAACCTAGAGCAAGGAGGGGGGGGGGGGGGGGGGGGGGGGGGGGGCAGGGGGAGACGAGGAGAGATACTGGGAGAGGGGTAGAAAAACATAGAAGGCGAGATGGGTGAAAAAAGAGAGAGAGAGAGAATGAGCGGTGGGGAAGAGTGCGTGTGAGTGTGGGGTGTGGGGGGGGGGGGGGGGGTGGGGGGGGGGGGGGGGGGGGGGGGGGGGGGGGGTGGTAAATCAAGAAAAAGAGGACAGGAGTGAGAGGACTCGAGAACGAGAGACTGAGATAAAGACAAAAAGAGAGAGAATAGAAAATGGGAAAAAAGAGGGGGGGGGGGGGGGGGGGGGTGGTGCAACAACGAGAGAGAAGACGAGAGAGAGAGAGAGAGAGAGAGAGGGGGGGGGGGGAAGGTGGAGAAAAAAAAGGTGTGGACATATCAAGAAAAATAGAATTGTGGTGCAGGTAATACGAGATAACGAGAGAAAGAGTGAGAAGGAGAGGGGAGAGAAAGAGACAGAGAAAGATAAGGGTAACCTCGCACCATTCCAACAACTTACAGAGCAGCTTGGTGTTGTTGCAATGACTGCTAGAAATATTCAATTATAAGCAAAGCTTGCTCTTATGTTTTATTTCTTCAATCTAAGACATAAAAGCAAGCTTTGTCTACACACACACACACACACACACACACACACACACACACACACACACACACCACACACACCACTCCATTGTGGTGCGGCTTAGCTGCTTGTCAAAAAGAATCTTCAAGTTTTATTAGCTTCATGCTCGGTTCAGTCAATTAATTTACACTCTTCTCTTCTCGTGAATGGGCTATCCTTTAACACAATAAACCTTATTTGTATGCCCGCTCTTTCTCTGCTCCGGCCGCTCCCTCCCCTCCTCCTCTCCCACCCTCCTCCCTCTCCTCGTCCCACCCCCTCCCTCCCTCCCTCCCCGCCCATCTCTCTCCTCCCCTCTATCTCCGCCTCCCTCTCCCTCCTTCGCCTCCCCTCTCCCCCTCATCCCCCCCTCTCTCTCGCTCGTGGGTTTGGGGGGGAAAGTGGAGTGGTGGTGTCTCGGGGGGGGGGGTTTCTGGTGTGGTGGAGGTTGTTTGGTGTGAGTGAAAAAAACCTGGGGGGTGGTGGGTGAAGCCAGCAGCGGGGGGGGGGCGAGCGGGGGTCAAGAAAGCGCGAGAACCCGAAAAGACATCATACCGACAAGCTACCAGCCCTCCCCGCCCCCCTTCGCATCCCTAATCCCCATCGAAGAGACTGGCTCGGTGTGGTGGGTTCTGGGCGCTACCGCAGACCTCTAGGGGGGGGAGGCAGGGGTCCCGACACGGCTCAACGCGAGCCACCCCGCACCCTCTAGCGGCCTATCCCCCGGGGCGCAACCCTAGCCCCTCCGATCATCATCCTCATCGCCATTCCCTCGAAACCGCTCCCTAGCGTATCACTCCCCCGCTCGCCTCAAGTCTTCTCTCTCCTCGCCTCCCTATATCGCCACTCGCGATCATCGCTCCCGCACTTCCTCCTCCGCCCCTCTCGCCGAGCTCCTCCCTCAACAGCTCTCGAGCGAGCATCCCCAACGCACTCCATCCGACTCAGCCTCATCCAGCCATCTCTAGCCCCTCTATCCATCTTCACCTCCGCTCCATAACTCGACTCGAGCCTATCGGTTCTATCCCCTCCCGCGCCGATATCCCCTGGCCCGAACCACTACGTGACGAGCCCCCCTCCCCCCCACTACCATATCTCCTCCGCCGGCAGCGCCGAACCACCCGCCGCTCCTCCTACCGACGGTGTGTGGGGGCTTTGGTGGGCCTTGTGTTCGCTGGCGTGCGGTGGGGTTGGGGGGGGGGGGCCTGGGCCCGCCTCTCCCTCCTCTCTCTCTCCTCGCCGTGCCTCCCCGCTCTTCCCTCCGATCCCCCCCTCCTCTCTCTCCTTCCCCCCTCTCTCTCCCCCTCCCCCTCTCCATCCTTATCTCTCCCCTCTCCGTCATCACCCCTTCCCTCCCCTCCTCCTCCCCCCCTTCTCCGGTCTCCTCTCCTCCTCTCCCTCTCCTCTCCCCTCCCTCACATCCCCTCCGTCTCTCCTCTCTCTCTCCTCTCTCTTCCTCTCTCTCCCCTTCGTCCCCTCTCCCCTCTCTCTCTTTCCTTCCTCTCTCTCTTCTCCCTCTCTCCTCCTCCCTCTCTCTCCCCCCTCTCTCATCCTCTCACCTCTCTCTCCCCTCTCCTATCTCTCCTTCCTTTCCTCCCTCCTCCTCCTCCCTCCCCCTTCTCCCTCTCTTCCTCCCTCGCCTCTACTCCCCTCCCTCCCTCTGGGGGGCGGGGTGTGCGCTCTCCTCGGGGGGGGGTAGGGGCCCTCTCTCCTCTCTCTCCCCGTGGGGGGGGGGGGGGGGGGGGTCCGGGGTCTCTTCCTCTCCCTCCCACTCACCCTCCCCTCCCTCCTCCTCTCTCCTTCCTCCTCCCCCCCTCCTCTATCGTCTCCTCTTTCAAAGTCTCTTTCTTCCCTCCCCTTCCCAGAAAATGATTCTCACAAAAATTCCCCTACCCTCCGAACACACCGGGACCATAGTACACTACTCTGCAAGCTAATGAGGTTCGTAACTATACCATGTAAATTCTGTTTATAACTATGAAAAAACAAAAAACTCCAACTTAGTCAGCATCAAAGTACCACCCCCATCATTAACTATTACAGTGTCTTCAAATAAAAAACAACCACACACACACACAACACACACACACACACACACACACACACACAGAGAGAGAGAGAGAGAGAGAGAGAGAGAGAAGGAGAGAAGAGAGAGAGAGAGAGAGAGAGAGAGACGAGAAGAGAGAGAGAGCGCACCGGAAGAGAGAGGAGAGAGAGAGAAGGACTATTAAAATCTCCACTCACTTACACACAGAACAAACTACTGAAACATGCCTTCCTTCTGCTGGTTCCATATAATGTTACACCACTATTGGTGTGGGCGACACAACACACGGTGTTTTGAGTGCACTCGTAAACGCTAGTTTCGGTTGGCGAGTGTGGTCAGTGAGTGTGCGTGGACGCCGATGGGGAGGTGGGTGAGCGAGCAGACCTGATGTGTTGGATTGTGTTTAATACACTGTCAGTGGAGCCACCAGCGACTCACTCACCGCACCAAAGCTGGCTGCCATCTTTACATGATTATTGACGCTTAGCATCACTGGGGCAACGTACAGCGTTTTGTTTGTTTGTTTTGTGTTTTCCCAGCTATTTTGACAGAGTCAGTTCACTACTTTTGTTTTTACTGTAAATTTTCCTAGGACATTTTTGTATAGGTACACTCAGCGTATATGATCCTTCCACTTTCTTTCTGTCGTTTTGGTTGTGTTGAAATTTTGTTGTAATATCATTGTTGCGCTGAAATTATTTGATAGTTTATATCACGCTGTGCTGATATCTAGTATATCATTTTCGGTAGTTTTAATAACGCTGTGTTGATATCTAGTGTATGATTTTTGTCACATTTAATTTTCTTCTTCTCCGCTATGAAAATAACTCGTTACCAACCACAAGATGTGCGGCGCCATCTGCATACGGTCTTAGGATAGGGTTTTGAACACGAGGACCCTTGAATAGTTTTGAACACGAGTGTTCTGGTCCTGTACTTTGTTTGTCAATGTCCTTGGCGGTAACTACCCCCCCCCTCTCTTTCTTAATTTGGCTCCATTTTTCCGCCCTCAGTTCTTTTTGAGAACGAACAGCCTGATTACTGAGCAACCGATGTGGCTGATGTTTCTCTGGGACCATGATGGTAATTTTCAGTTGTTTCGGTTTGCTCAAATCTGACTCGGAACTGTTCTTACCCCTTACCCGGCTATAAGTAATATAAGTAACATACTTCGAAAAGCTTTTCCAATCAAAAGAAACAGGTTTACTTGAGTGAGCTTTTCCTCTTTACAGCTGAGAGTGTGTTAAACACAAAAAAGCTGTGAACTTTTGCTGCCGACAGCTCTCATGTCCTTTCAAAAAAACTGCAGTGTTCTACCCCCCCTGGACGAAGATTCCAAATTCCAAAATATATATGAACCAAACCAGTTTTGTTCCCAATTCCATCAAATTTCCCGATCAAAACTGAACTTCCAGTAAGATTCGGTTCAGAAAATGTGTGTGTGTGTGTGTGTGTGTGTGTGTGTGTGTGTTTATTCTCTGTGTGTGATGGGTGGATACGTAAAGAAGGGCGGGTGTGATTAATGATTTGTGATTTGCTAGACATAGATCCATCGACATGCTTTTATGGCCACTCTTAATATCTCTTTGGAGATAATCAAGTGTTTTTTTGACTCGACTTGAGTTGACTATCCAGTTTACAGGAAACACACGGTTGTTCGCGCGCTAGCAAAGACTACGTGCAGACAGAAGCCTGCCCCCGATGAAAATCGGGTAACAGAAAGCCAGCAAACTTGGAAACCTTAGAGGGGCGGCCTGGCCACTTGAACCATACTCTTTCCCCTGGATGTGCTTAGTGACCTACGCGAGCAAAAGGGACTTCGACAAAGGAGAGTGGTGGGAAAGCGAAGAAAAACACCGATTATCTCCCTTCTATTTCCCTTCAGTTTCGTCAAGGAGGGTGTCACTGCGTGCGCGACTAATCCATGCACGCTACCCCACATCCGTTAAGTTTTGAAAGAACATTTCGCATGATTTAAGCTGATGGATAAATGAATTAAACGACTAAGATGATAAAATCTAAGCAGACAGTCTCGTGGCTGTGGACTTAGCAGATGGCTGACCTACGCATAAACCCAACGCACTGGTCAGACCTTGGGTCTAGATCTTTCACTTTCCGCAGCGAACATCTCGTGTCATGCGGCTCTTCAACCGTGACCCAAGACCTTCTCAACATGCAACAGTTGTCACACACGTCACGGTCCAGCGACGGCAGTTCACGCTCCATTGAAATGTGGGGTGAAAAGATGGAGAGTGGGATGATTCGTAGTAGTTCATCCTGTTCACTAGCTGCCAAACAAACAAACAACATATGTTGTAAGTATGTTGGAGATCATGTGGTTTTTAAGAAGGGGAAAGGAGCTCAAGCAGACTAGACTGTTTAAACTTCTCGTGTTTAATCATCTCTGGCTTCTTTTTTTGCGTACATTATATTAACAACACAACACAACAGTGCACCACAACGCACCACACACACACCGAACACAACACACAACACACCACACACACAGCACACACACCACCCCACCACACATCACCACCCCCACCCACCAACACAACACACAAACACACAGAACAAAACACACTGGAACCAACACACACACACAACACAACACACCAACACACTACACCAACGCACGGCACGCCCGCAACACACGACACGCCACGCACACGCACAAACGCACGCAACACACAAGCGCGCGCGCGAACACACCACCCCACACAAGACACAACACCCACAACACACACACACACCCACACACCTACACACCACACG